>QWTY01064627.1:0-19373 GCA_008033365.1 Pseudorectes ferrugineus
GCAGGGCCAGGGTGGGACTGGATGATCCCTGTGGGTCACTTCCAACTCAGCCCGTTCTGTGATTCTGTGTGTTTTGGTGTGATTTACCCACTTCTAAAAGTATGTCCTGTAGATATCTCACTTTTCTCCTTTCTTCACACCCCTGGGACTTCCACTCGGGCTGTTCATCCATTCATTAGCACCTTCTCTCCAGGATCACAGACTCAGCTTAATATAAAAGACATTACATCTTTTCCAAACTGCTCCATGCACTTATTTTTAAAACTGTTGATTAATTCCAACTCTTATGCTGGAAATAATAGGAAACATCCTTCTTGAACAAGATGACAAATATATAAGTTATAACAAACTAATTAGCTGTAATTTCATGCTTGCTCTTTCCATGAAGCTCATTAAGCCACTCTACAGAATCTCAGGTATTCTTGGATTAACAGATCACATCACACTGCTCCAGGTAAAGGTAATTTTACAGGACTGTGTCAGTCTTTGTGTAAAGGAGCTTTTGCTCACAGCTGCTTCACCTTACTCTTAAAACCCAAAATGCACAGCCTTGATTTTTCTTTGGCCTGTTTCCATCTTTGGCATAATTTTCAAAGCATTTCACTGCAGAACTTCTGGTCAGAACTACTTTTAGCATCTATAGGAGTTCTGCAGGGGCAAGAGTAGGGTCAAATCTTTTAATCCTAACATTGATACCCTCACCATCAGACATCCAAGATATAAAATATTCATGCACGTAGATAATACTGTTAAAATGTTTATTGCAAATATTACATCTATCTTATGCCTGCCCTCTTCTCCAGCGACACAGCATTGACAGTTGGCTTAATAATTCATGCTCTGTTCCACTCACTGGTTCTTTCTGCCAAGACACTCAGCCCAGCAGGCACCTGTAGAGTACACACTGAAAATTCTCCTTCAGCCTGTGTCACATTTAATAAATGCCTTAAAGCAAAACCCTGAGAATAACCTATCCTTTAATAAATACATGGCTTGCATGACAAACACTACCCTGATTTTTAAAAATGCTCTCTAGAAAGAGCTAAATATTTCCTGTTGGTGCTCCATCAGATCTGTGTAAGGTACTGGTGGCATTTTCATCCTGAAGATGAGAATCAATACTTTCAGAATGTCGTTTTATTCAGCTGGCAAAGTTACCAGAAAATGTTGTCACATAATCAGGGTGGAAGAGAGTGAGCCTGAGATTGTAGTCCATGCACAGAGACATTACAAGGGAGGGTTTCTGCCCCTGAGTGAAGGGCTTTTATTGGATTGCTGAAGGTTTGGGCTGGGGGAGTGTCAAAACCAGAAAGACAGACACACCTTAGCTCGACACAAGAACAGGTTTTTCCAGTGAACAGTCAGAGAACTGGAAGATGCAGAGCATTTACACTTGAACAGCCTCCAAGCATCACATGAGGTTTTTTAGTTAAGTATACTTTCAAATAATTGATCTACTACATTATGTACTTCAAACCTTCATAATACAGCACACTGGCTGTGTATTATTGTAACCATGCTGAAGGTTAAAAAAAGGGAAAGAAAGATGCTAGAGAATTTGTTTTCCTGTTTAAACAAAACATTTCTTCATACTGAAAGGGAGATACATCATATGGCAAATATACGTAAGCAATTAATTTGCTAAGAGAATTTATACTTCCCATCTAGATGTATTTCTAGATGGGGAGCAGAGAGAAAGGTCAATATTCAGTAGGCAAAATGAGGGGGGGAGAATTCATCTGATTAAAACATTAGCATATATATATGATAGGAATCTTGAACCTCAATGCATTCCCAAGCACAAGTTCTTAGGGGTACAAGTCATCCCTGTCAGACATAAAACTGCAGCAATCAAAATGGCAGAGTCACTGGTAGGAAGGAAATAACACCAACTTTGAGAAAAAGGATAGTTCTAGCATAAGTCTTTTCTAAAACTTTGTAATACACTATTGTAATGCATCATAAATTCCAGAGGCTGTTAAATATATTGCCTGGGAAGAAGACTGTAAAAACACACAACTAAAGTACAATTGGATTACAAAAGCTTTGTAAGTTACTGCCCTTCATCTCAGTCACTGCAACTGGTGCAGGCTTTTAGCCTGCTCTGGTGCACTGTAAACTCAATAAGGATTCTTGCAGTAAATAAATTTCAATTCACCACTGCCACGACACAGAGTTTGTCCAAAGGCAGTGGCAGCAGCTCAGCTGAAAATGGCAACGTAGGAAAATGCTACAACCTCGTCACATGGAACTGCCAGCTCACTTCCTGAGGGGGGGTTTTGCTATGAGGCAAAGGCAAAAATATTTTAAATCCTCCTGATATTAGACAGAACTTTATAAAAAAATATCTTCCCTTACCGAAATCCATCTTCTACTTTACATCTAGTTGGTATCAACAGACTTAGCTGAAAACACAGGACGTAATGGGTATAGACAAACTCTGATCATAAAGTCTTGGTATTATATTATCTCAGTATTCCTTTGTTTCACAATGGTAAATTTACTGTTGCTAAAGGAAGCTGGTTGTACATCATAATATTTTCACAAAGTGTTCAGAAATATATTCAGTCTCAACCTTTATTATCTTACATCTGCAGTGAGCAAACTCACCCAGACTTGTGAATTCTGCTTCTCCATAAGAGACTAGGCATCCTGACAATCCTCACATGCAGAAAAAAGTTGTATTAATTTCTTTATCCACAGTTCTCCAGCTTTCAGAATCAACCAACAAAACAAACAAAAATTTCCATCTAACTAAATCTCTACATAAACCCAACCACACAATTGCCTTAATTTAGAGATAAAAAAATAACTGCATTGCAGTTTATGATCACAGATCTAGAGATTAAAATGAACTCAATAAATAAACAAGCTGTGGTTTGCTACGTGCTGCAAACCAGATTTGTCTTCTGCTTAAGGTATTACCAGGGATATTGTCTATCATAAACTGGATAAACTATCAGCAAAGGGGAAGTTTTCCATCTTGCAACCTACAGAAGAAGAAACCAGTCACAGAAACGCACTGCCTTGGCTGACACTGGTTAAGGACACTGGCAAGATAATAAAGTGAATTAGAGAAACTGGGCGGATGATATTGGAAATAAAGCAGAGGGGTGGGAGGGCAATGGGCAGGAGCATTGAGTCACAAATTCAGTGTGACTACTCAGACAGCAATGCTAAAACTCAAAATTAAGTCCAGGGAACTGACATTTAAATGCAGAATTACTTTCATGTAGTGATTTACTTGCTTTGTTCCTGGTCCCCACTCAGATCTCAGCCTGCAGAGAGCCCCCAGATGAGCACGGTCAAGGGAAACTGCACAGCAGGAGGCTGTGGGCAGAGGCTGGGCAGGAACCCTCCACAGGCACTGCAGAAATCAAGGCTTGGTTTAAGGACGTGGGACAAAGAGGTTGATCAGCAGAAACCCAACTCAAAATTTCCTGGGTTCTCCAGGCACAAAAGGGTGGCAGCAGCCCAGTGGCAGCTGCACACCCAGCCTGCAGGTTCCTCAGGAGGGCTCTGCCACCCGCGGGATCTAACTCTGACTCCGTCACTGCCTGTGAGACACTTCCTTTGCTGTTTGTTGTTTTAAGGCGTACACAGAGCTTAGCAAATGGGAAAATCACCACTGCAAACAGTGGGATGTACTTGAGAGCGTGCCTGGAGGGACAGGAACCCTGCCTGCTGACCAGCAGAGTGCGAAGCTTCCTTGGCACCTTGTCCAGCTCAGAGCTCCGTGCCTGGATCCAGGCTCAACTTTATCCCCACTGAGTTCTGCGTGACTTCAAAGCAGCTCTTACAGATTAAATTACTGCAACATACCAGAGTAAGTTTCCTTCCTGCATAAAAAATAAGTCCTATTTAATTTACCTCTCCTTTACATAACTGGTAGTGTTTTTCTTCAGCAATTAAATTTGTATTTAAATTATTTCTTAAAATATTAGAAGCTGGACATCGTCTGCAAGCTAGAGATTTTTATTTAAAATATTTGATAGAACTGGGACAAAGCCAGAAAAAACATTTCCTCTAACTTTCAAGACTTCAACTCAAAGGTCTTCAAAATCACCTCTATTTTTTTTTTTTTTTGCATTTGTCATTTATGAAGCATCTTTCAAAAACACAGTCATGTGGATGCTTCAAATTTCTGATAATTACACTTCAAGTACCACATTACAGCTATGCACAAGTATAAGCATGGAGCCAAATTTTGCCTTTAGTTTGGAAAGGACTTTGGTTCTCAGCAGCATTGGTCTAGAAAGCAGCAATCTCAAGTGACCTCATTTCCATAGTGAATTTCCATCTTATTTGGTGGGATTTTACATCTATAACAGAGTCTGCCCCATTCCATAAAGTTATTCTCTTCAAGTAAATCTCTATCTCCATAATTTACAAATTATGTCAGAGCACAAAGAATAGTTCAGTGAATTGGGAATTACAGCAAGACATCATCACTAAAGGTGATTAATATCCTAAATGCAAAAAATTGAACGCTTTTATACAGCCCCAATGTTAATAAAAGACTGTCAGTCAAAATGGGGGTCACAACAATTATGAAAAAATAAAACATGCTTTAAAATATTTATTTCAGCATTTGTTGACATATAACTACGCAGTGGAATAACAACTGCAAGAGCAGGAACCTGCTCTCATGGCTGGAAATGTAGTCATTTAAGTACTGCCCACTTCATAACTTATTGATCATGTGGAACATCTCCATAGCACACAGGACACAGAGCCTCCCACTGGCTCCTGAACGTCAGGGAGCAAAAAAAGCCGTGGCAGAAAACAAGAACAGTCTCTAACTGATCCTGAGCAAAAATGAGCTTTTGGGGAGCTTCCTCTGTTCCCCCCCAGTGCTCCAGTACTGTGCCTAGAAGGGGATCGTGTGCTCATGGATCTTGCCAAACACACAAGACGCTCACAAGATTCTTGTTTCAGTCACTGACCAGGCACCCTGAAGATCTGGAGAGAGAAGAGAAATTTATCTTTTTGGCTTCTAGGCACAGCCCATCAGGGCAGCAGATCAGAACAGAGAGTTTCAAGGAAGTTACCAAGAACACTAAAAGCTTTGGGAAAAATGAAGGAAAATCCAAAGATTCAGCTTTTCTCTTTTTAATGTAGAAAAGAGAACAGGAGAGGACAGAAAATGAATTGTCTTAATGGAAAACACTTACTAAGAGGGAGCTTGATGAATGATTTTCTGTGTCTGCTGGGGAGACGACAAGACAAAATTGGCCTAATTTTCAGTGAAAAGGACTTAGATTGGGATAAATTCTATACATCAAAAGGCAATTATAACAGAACAGGCAGCTAACAGAGGTTGTGCAAACCCTGTCATTCTTCATAGGCACAGGTTAGGTAAGACATCTGTCAGGCAGAGTGCAGGTATAACCTCTTCCTCTCAAGAGCTGCTGTTCCTAAACGTTTTAAGCCTGGAAAAACTTTTTATACACACTAGATTTCAGCTTGCCTCAAGGCCTGCCATGTGATCCTTTATAAAGCGTGATGAAATAAAGACATTATCAGAGGGGTGACCTCATGGACTGGCTCCCTGGGCTTTGCAGGCCTTTTTTTGCAATCCTCGTGTACTGGGGAAGGAAAAAAAAAGAAAAAATGGTAAGCTCCACAGTTTTAAATAGCACCTGATGAATTCTGCTGATGTCTTTGGCTTCCTCCCCTTTCTGCACAGTCTGGGGGGGTTCTGCCTGTACCTGTGGGCAGAGCACAGCCTCCCCCAGCCCTGGCACTCTCTGGAGCAGTGGCTGTGGAAGGGCTCCAGGCTCTCCATGCTCTCACCCTTCACACCTCCAGGAGAGGGGAGGGAATGTGTAAGACAGGAACCTGTACTTTGTTCATGGCATGCAAAGCCCCAGGTCCTTTGATCATCCTACTAATATACCCCTAACTATTTTTAAATGTGCATCTGCTTTCCTGACCCTGAGTTTCCCTGGATTCCCTTTGGAATAGGCAGGAGCTCCCCTCAGTGACAGCCAACATTTGCTCCACGTCGCTCTTTCCGTCCTGCTCAGCCACATTAAAATAAGGTACTTAGCTCTGTGGGAGAAAGAAATGCCAGGGAGAAAAGGGATCCGCAGGATTTCCTCCCTGCTAATGAGTGGATGAGCATTTAATCGTTCTAAGTCAATTTAAACTGTCTGGTTGTTCTTCAAAAGCTTAACTCCTAATATTCCTTCTTAACTGAATACCACAGAAAGAATATTACCCTGTCCCACCTCCTGGGTGTCCCAATATCAGACTGCGTGGGGCCATTGATGAGTCACAGCTCAACAGGAATTTCTTTGTTCGCCTATGACTGGTGGAATTTTAAAAACACCTTCAGGGATTGGATTAAGTGCATGTGAAATGTGGTGCTAAACAACCTGGCAATGTACAGGAGCCTTGCAGGTACACAAGTCAGTCCAAACTGAAAGGAAAGGAACAGTTTAATTTCCTTGGCATCCATAGAATTAAAATGCAAAATAAAATAAAAGCCAAACAAAAAACCAAAACACCACCTGAAGCTTCCATCCAACTAGGAATTCAAGGTTAAATGGACAAGCAACAATTCATCTTGATATTCAAGGGTAGATATAAAAAAAGAAGCATTTAAGTAGCAGCCCTGTGGGTAATGACATACAGAGGAATGTAAAGTGATGTCATGCAGTGATAGTAAAATATTTTTAAGTTGCTACGCTCTACATATACTGCTAAAACTGTATAAAAAGGGATTGCAGTTTTTCTTCCATAGATGAAAATGACTAAAATTTACTTTACTCTTTATCCATTGTCTGAAGAAGGCCGTGCTTATGATGCACAGATAAGAAAGCTCATTTAGAGAGATTTGCACTTGTGTGTTTGGTAATAATTATAGCCACATACTTACCCTGCCACACATAATCTATCATCTGATTATTACTGTCCACCCACTGAATTTTAGTGATGCCAAATGCCTCTCATTACCAGGGACACTGGGACTGGGAGGCACTGTAAAAGCAGGAGACAGCACTGTCATAAATAGTATCAACAATAGGAGGTTATTTGATAGGTCTTGCTCCCAACCCCGGTATCTCTTATGAATTGCTTTCATTAAGTATCTCAGAATCCTGAGGTTATTTAGAAATTTGTATCTGTCAAATTGGACTTTGTGACAGAGCAGCCTTGGCACATCCACACGGGAGCACCGGGCGAGTAAAGCAGTGCAGGGAGTGTGTCAGTCACCCACTGCAGAGCAGAGGAACAGCAGCACTTCTGCTCTCCTTGGCACTCTCTGCTCCTCCATGAGGAGCCTTCCAGACCAGCCCTGGCCCCAGCCCATGTTCCTGATCTCCTGCACAGTTCTCATGGACGTGTCCAGCTTGCAGGAAGCAGGAAAACTTTGTACAAATCACCCGTGCTGTGATTGCTGAGGAAGGAGTGGGGTTTGACCTGGGAGAGAATAATTGCTGTGCCCAGAGGCAGCTGAAGCAACCACTGAGGAACAGCACTGCAGGGATTCTGTTTGCTCAAATCTGAGCAAGTCACTTTGTGTCACCACCTGCTGCTTTCTGCCCACTCACTGTGCCACGGGGTCTGGCCACCAGTGGCTCAACAAGGGCTGAGGGTTTTAGCCCAAATGGAGACTCTAAGCCCAGCTCTTCTGACAATGAACAACTCAGGTCCATGCCAAGACCTCCTGGAGCTGCAGCTGACCACCAGGGAGCTGTCACAAATATCCTGGGTGGCACATCACCCAGTTTGGAACAAGGTTTCCAAGCCCTACCACCACTACCAGGCTTCTAAATGCTCTTCATCTATAGGATAAAGAGAAGTAGAAATTGATCAGAAACCAAGTAGAAAACACAAACTAGGGCCACACTGAGTTCTGGTGATCAGCACTTCTTTTCCCTTACTTTATCAGGCTGCTCCCTCATCTTGCACCAGTCCCCGTGGCTGCCCTCCAGGGCTCTGGTTTGCAGCCTCCACCCCTCTGCCCTGTTCATCCTCGTGATCAGACCCAACAGGCAATCTCTGATCCCCCATTCCCTCCCTGATGCTCAGGGAAGCATTCCTTGTTAAGGAATCAACATTCCTTGTTAAGCCAAGGTGTGATCTTACATATTGAAGCACTCCAAGTAAACCAGCCTTTAACAGCTGGGTGTTTGAGATACCAGTCCAGGATAGGGGTGAAAAAACAACAGCGTAAGAAAAAGCAATGATATTGCATATTCAAAACAGAGTGCACAGTCTGACAGAAGTGCTAAAATTGCCTCAGTATCAAACAGTATCCATGAGCTGTGCATTTCCTAAAGCATTGCAAGTATCCTCTTTAAAAAAAATGAGCTATGAACAGGAAAATTAACAAATATACTGAGAAAAGTTCTTCAAAACATATTTCTTGTAAGCCAAGTCTATTTTAAGTATATCTAGCACTGCCATAACAAATAGCACACACAGATGCACAACTGAAATTCTGCTGTCCTTATGCAAGAAGTATTTTCACACATGTAACCACACAGAGCCAGAATACAAACCCAGCACTCACAGAGGGTGGCCGATACTTCAGCACCCCTGGGCTCTCCTCTAATCTAGAGAGATTCTAGAGAAAAGAAGATGTAGCCCAGACACCCTTTCTCAGCACAGAGGAGGAAGATAACAGTTCTTACTCACCCAGTTTCACTAAATTATAATCAGCATTAACTGTGCCATTTAAGCCATTTTTGGGTTCAGCAGGAGTCAAGAGATGCCGACACCTCCTGAGCAGCAGAGTAAGGGTCAGATGCTTGGAACAGAACTGCTGCCAAGGGGGCTGGGTTAGGAGCTATCTGCATATTTCTAAGCATTTATTAAAGCTCCTTTTTGTTGCTATTTTAAACATACCCACAAGTGCCAGTCTGGGGAAACAACTGAAGTCTTAGGAATCTTTCATTCTATTTGCTTCTAAATATCTAGAAAAATCCAGGGGATAGGAAAAAACCCTGCCAATCTTTTCCTTGTCTAGGTGCCTCTGTCTTCACCCCTTGAACATCTGAATCAGTATTTTCCTGAATCAGAAATCTGGATTTGGATTAATCTTTCTTAGCTTTATCTGGGTTGCTTCTTAGTAACCTACAATCCACCAAATCCAGTGGAATAATTTCTCTTTTGTCTGTTGCAGTGGTGTTCTGTTGCTTTTGTCAAGGATTCAGGTTATGGTTCAGCATTTAACTCACTCCTGGAGAATTCTTTGCTGTCATCTTCAGTGACAAGTGGGTGCAGTTTTCATAATCAGAAGTAAAAACTGTAGCTCAGAAAATAGATGTGTGACTTCAAACCTTCACAAGGAACATCTTGACATTTAAATCCAATTACCCTTTCTCCTTCCTGATGAAAATATGATACCAACTAGAGGAAAATTCTCCTAGACAAATACATCATATTCTCCACCTCCTGTAAACTTTTTGGCACCACTTCTGGTATTACACATTGCATTCTTTATCAGTCATTTTACAAAATAAAGGATTAGAAAGTGTGTAGTAATTGATAGGTGATGCCAAGAAGTCTATAAAAAAATTATTTGGAAAGTCTTCATAGAATGATGATCTTCTCCCCAGCTGAAATCATTAATTGCAAAACTGGAATGAACTCCAAGGTAAGACAGACTACTGCTCTTTGTAATAAATTAAACTGTCAATCACTCAAAGCACCTTTAATAACATACCGGTTCCCCGAGCTCTTAAATTACAGGCTGAATTTCATTTATCAGTCTGCTCTATGTGAAAAAGGATTAATTAAACTCATTCCAGTATTACAGTAAGGCTCTATTTCTCTTAGTACCACAGAATAATTGACTGCAAATGAATTGAAAAGTGAGTAAGTAATTGTAGTTATTATTCTGATGTAAATATTAGTTCTCTTTTGACATTTCAAAAGATTTAGTAGAGGCACTTTAGTGATAAGACAGATCATTACCCTGGCTAGGAAGAAGAGATAGCACAGAGAAAGTGAAATTACAATCATTAGTTTAGATACCTAAAAATACTCCCATTACTTGCTTTTTCATATAGTTATGTACCTTAAAGTACATTTCCATTAACTGTTGCTCCCGATTTATTGTATTAAGTATACTGCAGTAAAGGCAATGCATTATATCTGGTGCTTTGGAAAAAATTCAGAGGTAATATGAGTTGTCATAGAGGAATGAGCGAGAAGTTTGTCTGAGAGACAGTCATAACACTGCCAGTGCTACAAAATTCAAATCAACTGATTGCCATTGTGAATGACTAATTTTCATGAAAAAATTATACCAACAGGCACATTGAACAGCAAGAAATCACCTTTTAATTGGACAATCCGACTAGCTCAGACAAGCCACTGCAGCATCTCCACAATGAGCAAAAGATTTGCTGTTCAGAATTGTGGGTAACAGATCACTGAAGCCATTTTCTAAATATAGCATCTCCTAACATCTGTCTAGAGATCAGGGCCACACACAGAAAATCAGCAGCCCAAAATTTAGCTTCCAAGTCTGTGTTTTCATTTTGGGGGTAGCTAGACTGATTTCAGCAATTCTTTGACCCCTGAAGATTGTTTTTTACACCATTCCTGTAAAGCAAAACCTGGGAAAAAAAAAAAAAAAAAAAAACCTGAAGCCTCTGAATCTGTTTTTTTCCCCAGGTTTTGCTTCTTTTCTCCTTTTACTCCTTACCTTCTCTGAAGTTTTGATTCTCAGCCTCTCAATAGAAGATCACAAGGAAACTTCCAAGCAATTTCAGCAGCCCCGCCTCCTGAGCAGGGAATGATCCGAGCCTTTCCTTCCCCAGCCTGACCCGGACCTGGCTGTTTTGACTGAACTGTCAGCACAGCTTCTGCACATTTCGGTTCTTACCGTGAAGCCACAGTTTAGACAGACTTTGCTTGTTATTGTTTATTTTCTGCTCCTCTTTTTCAGGCTAGAACAGGCTGTTTACCTTGCAGAACTTTAAATAAATATTTCTTCCTCAAGTGCACAACACACAAACCTGCCAAGGAATGCAGATGGCATCTAAATTCTCTGAGAATTTATCTGTCCTTCAAAGATATCCTGTTTTCTTTCCTTTTTTCCTCCTTTAAGAAAACTCTTCAGCAGTTTGGACTAATGTTTAATTTTACACATCTTTGAAAGCAGAGCATCATAACCCAGACATGCAGTACATATTTAGGCTTTCTTGTAGGTTGTGTATAATAAGAACAGGTGGATAAATGCAAGTTACTTTTGAATTATCATGAGGATACCTGAGGGTAAGTGGAACCAGAAAACCATTTAAATCAGTTAATTCAGGGAGTAAATTAGCACATTGAGACTGTGCAAAAGAAGGATCCTGTGCAATCATTGGTAAAGGAACTTCAACAACAAGAACATTCTTCATCACCAAATGTAAATATAAACACAATGTTTACCAATAGCTCAAAATAGGCAAGACATTATTGAGAATAAATATCTAAATAACAATTAATATATTGAAGTGGATAATTAATTCTTTTCCAGTATACTTTGAGGACCATTAGTGTCAGAGATTTTTGTGTTTTCTCCTTACAGGTTTGTTATGAAGTACTGCATTTTATAGATAACAAAAACATTCCACAACTAGATAATTAACTTTGCTCATAATTGGTTGTACATTAAGGTAGCAAATCAATGTGGCCACTGAAGCAAAGTGATTCTTTAAATTAAAAACAAATGTGTCTGCAGTTGGGGTTTGTCACTATCCTCCCTGCCTGACTTGTCACCAATTCTTTGTTTCAAACAGGCACTCAGATATAGCAGTCATCAGACAATTAAAAAGCCTGGCTGAGGAAAATTAAAATAACTCTATTTTCTTTACTTAGTTCCCCCAAAATATGGAAGTAGGCAAAAAGAGAAACAAAAATAAATTACAAGAAAAAGGGATGAGGTTATTGATAAAACTGCTGTAAGACAAATAAGCCATAACATTAAGGAGTGATTTTTTACACTCCATGGAAATTTCAATACTTAAGTAAACCTTTCAAAGGGTCATTTAAAACCCTGTAAAAATCCTCTTATTTGGCAAAACATAAGTATCTACTTGAAAGTACAAACTGGAGGATCAGATTAATTTCACAAACTTGTATATAGGATCATGAGTTTTACAGAAATCTGTAGCCCTCTGGTGGAAATTAGGCCTATTTCTTGTGAAGAACAAAGGGGCAGGGGAGAAGTAAATGCATGGCAATCCCAGAGAAAAATATATCAAAGATGGGCTGAAAAATAACCTGAGCCAAATGAAGTTACACTCATCATGCAGAAAAACACAGATCAATGGAAGCGCAACACTTCAGATAAACCAGACATCACTCCATCAAAACCTCCGGGGAAAATGGGGAAGGAGATTTTCAAATTAGTTTAATATCTAGGTGCCAAAATCTGGCTGATAAAATAAAAATGAACTTCAGTATTTTGCCTGAATCCTTCCAGGAAGATGGTACAGTAGGAAATAAGGGTCAAAGTCTTTGATCTATTTGCCTTGGAACATTCACCTGCTTTGCAAAGGAGAAACTCCTGCACCCCAAGCTGTGCGAAACTTTCACAGCCTCGTACCTGCCTTTTTCCAGCACTTTAAGTGGTAATATCATGCAGCTCCACAAAGTCGTAATGCCCACTGCAGGAACCATTAAAAATAAAAATCACAGCCTTTAACCAAATCCTGAGATTTGTTTTTAATGAAATCATTCAATCCAGTGAGAACTGGCATACCTCATAGAATATGTAAGATTTAAGACCCAGGTTTCTCAAAGATCTGAGCAATATTGGATAACAACTGGAATTACAACATTAAAGTGGTAGAATAAGATTGGAATGCAGTTGCCTGGGAGAGCTGTGGCAGAAGTGGGATACGGGACTGGCAGATTCTCCACCTGGCTAAGCATAGCTGCAGACTGGTGGTTTCAGGTAAAACCTGTATCTTCATGTCTCAGCTTTCCAGCTGTGAAGCTTGGGGAAAATCCTCCCCTTTAAGACAGTGAGATTTCTCAAACAGTGGTGTGTAATTCCAGAGGGTGTTTGCATCTCCCCGGGGCTCCCTGCATCGTCAGCGCCAGCTGGACAGGCACAAGCAGAAACACAAAGACGTGGATTTCATTTGAAAACTGCAGTTGAGGAAATCCTTTGAGGTACTCCCAGTGTAGTGACTTCAGGCAAATATCCAGCATGAAATGATGATGAAATATGTAGGTAAGATTCTTGCTGACCCAGAAAGGCTCAGGCATTTATTCAAAGGGAGGAGGTATAAAAGCATTCTGGTTCTTTAAATAAGTTACCATAAAATTAAAGCAATATTTGCATCCAATGCTGATTCAAATTGAATCAGTAGAAAAGTACTCATTAACTTTAGTAGAATTAATATCCGGCCAATTTGATTAAAACTGTGGACAGTTACAATCTTGGTTATGTGTAACATAGTAGTAGTATTGATGCTTAAATTATCCATGAAGTTCAAACTGTGAACTATCCCAAACTTCCACATTTTAATGAACTTGAATTTTAGCCTAACAGGGAACAAGAAGTGGAATCTGTGTCTATTCACTCCTGCTCCTTTGTTGTCTGAAGGTGTGAATGCATCTCTGGCAGGGGTCCCTTTTGCCTGTGCGTGTGTGCAGGTGGCCCCAGCTGGCCCGAGGGCATCTCTTTGCCCACTGCTGCACACACGGACCAGCTCCAAACACCAGATTAACAGAGAGGGGCAGCCGAGATTGCACCGAGCATTTCACTCCAGTGTCACATTAATGGCATAGTTAAGGTTAATCACGTTGTTTAAAATTTTCATTGCAAAAAGGCTTTAGGAGAATCTTTAGACTGCAGTCAAAAGCAGAGCTTTAACAATGCCTGGCAGGCTTCTCTCTTTTGTAGTTACATTTTGTGATCTTCGCTCTAGTGACACCTCGTTACCCAAATAGGCACTACTGCCTGCTTTAAATCTCACCAGGCTCGTGGTTATGGGGATTTTTCATCCAGTTGCTGTGTACATGCACAGCAGAGGGGAGAGTTCTTTTATATCCAGGTTTCAGTTTTTCTCTCATCTCCCTTCTTGTGCCACAGTTGACCGACACACTCCCGACTCTGTCCCCAAAGTAGCCCATCACATCCTTCTCATTTAATATTATACCCTTCTCCTACTGTCTCTAATAACATAGCAATGTTATAAACTCTTTAGTTCAAACCAAAAATAAAGCACCCTTTTTCCTTTAGCCTTCAAAAAATGTGACTCACATTTCTAGGACAATGACTCATTTAGATTCTAGCTTCAAAGTTCAATTTTGTATGTGCCTTTTAAAAATTGAATGCCAGGATCCTGCCAGGAAGTAAAGGGCATCATTTCCTAGGGTTCAGGAAGGCCAATCCCCCTGTACAGAAATCATTTTGTTATTCCCTAGCACATATCTGAACTGTTCAAGTCAGGATTTCTATGAGTTTCTAGCTCAGCATGCACCGTTCGCTTTCAGGAAATGTCCGGGCAAAGGCATCTAATCCCAGATCCGCTGTCCATGGGTCACAGGCCCTGTGGAAAACATTCCCAGCACGGAACAGTCTGCCTGCTTGTTTGCTAAATCTGCTCTGTAAGCCAAGAAAGCCCACACTGAGTT
Organism: Pseudorectes ferrugineus; assembly: GCA_008033365.1. Classification (NCBI taxonomy): domain Eukaryota; kingdom Metazoa; phylum Chordata; class Aves; order Passeriformes; genus Pseudorectes; species Pseudorectes ferrugineus. The sequence goes on from QWTY01064627.1 coordinate 14,596, forward strand.
CATTTAAATCACGTTCCCTTTTCCATCTTCCTTTTTTAAAGTTTCCTAACATTTTAATGTTGCTTCCTATTCCAGGGAACATCGGTGCCTGACGTTGTGTCAAGTAGGTGCTAAACACACAAACCCTGCATGTGGACTCTTTGCTATTCCACCAATAAAGGAGCAATATTAATGAGTGTTCTCTTCTATTCTCCTATATAACCTAGAATATTTCTTCCTGTTTCCCATTGTGCAACAGTCCAACTATTGAACTAATATTCTTTAATTACGGTCCTGTTGCTGGATACTGTATCAAATTATGAGCACATTAAAATCCTGCTGTTCTGCCTACTCTGACACACGAAACCAAATTTATTTTCTCAGAACTTCAAGCATCACGATGCACTGAAGTCATTCGCAAACACAAAAGATGCCTTGATTGATTTGCTTTCTAGTTATTCTTAGAAAAAAACTTTGTATTATAATGATGCATGCCTAGTTGCCATGAAAAAAATTCTTTCAACAATTTCCAGAAGGCAGCATATAAAGTTTTTGTCTGTGCTCAAGAATCAACTTGAAAACAGAAAATAAATAAATGCAAAATGAATCTTTGAATTGTATTTCACAGTCATGCTTGAAAGATCTGGAATTCTACTACTGATGAAAATGGGCTGCAAAACTTGTTAGCAGATAGAATTAAAAATTCTAATTAGAATGGAACATCACATTAGTTGAGTCATTTCAATCTCCAAGTGGTCTCTAGGAAGTGTTGTTTTGAGAAGCTGTACCCACCCTCAGGCCTCTGGAGATGCAGCTCTGAGTGTCAGCAAGGGCAGCACACAATTCAAACGTCACCGATGTCTCCAGCTCCACACAGACATCATAAAACTGATTTGTTTTAACTGAAACCACATTTGCTGAGAAGCAGCTGGCAAAATGGGTATCAAATGAGGTACAAACCTCAGCTATGCACCTAATTATTTATAGGTGTGAACAAATCTGTTAGCAAGACATCCAAATCTCCCTTCCTCCCTCCTCACAATACATGGCACACAAGAGGCAGATATGCAGTAACTGTTCACACAAAATCAGACCCCACAAACCCACTGGCATTTTTTAAAATTCAAAAGTTAAATCCTGCTCCTTGGAAACCAGGTTGTCATCCAGTTTAGTTTGCCCATTATTATTGGCCAAGTATTTCCTCCTCGCAGCACAGCTGAGATACACCCCGTGAGTTCTGAGGGCTCTGCAGACTGAAGAGAGGAGTCTGTGCAGTTGCTTTTCAGATCTGGGGAGATGAAGGCATGTTTCACAGTGTTGTTTCAGCACTTTTGAAAATGTAATTCAACATTTTGACTGCTAATACACATACGTGAAATCTGATACCCAGATGACAGAAAAACTTCTTAATATACAGGGTCACAATGGGGGGCTGGGGTTTGGGGTTTTTTTTAACTCCACATGAAAAGGAAACAACTTTCTTTAGTGGGTTTAACATTAGTTAAATATACGTAGATCTCTGTGCTGACTGCAGTATGCTACATGGCCATTCCTTTTCAGCATGTAACTCTCTAATTTCCTTTGAGTCCATTTAGAAGTCTATTACATTAAGGGAGGGAAATGCATCACTTCGGTAATTATTCTGTTTACACTCACACTAAACCACACAGCCTTAAACACAAGAAGAATAAAGATTATTTCCCAGGTTAATAAGGGTTACATTCCTGACAAAAAAACATGTGCAGTGTGACAGAGTTACAAAATGCCTTCAGATCAGTTCTGTGCATGTCTGCTGCTGCAAGTCAGGGATTGCACTGCTGACCATGCACCAGGGTAACACTGACCAGTGCTACGTGCAACACTCACCTGTGTCTGTCTTACTCAATTTGTGTCATCCACTGATGGTTTTGATGCAGCCCAAGAGGAAAAATCGGGTCCTGTGACTTATTTGGATTTTTAATGAACATCCTTAAAAAGGTTTGTGCTCGTCTACACAATTTAGGTTTTAAACTGTGAGAGCAATACAAAGTAAAGGGACTAATATCAGTTTTAACTAATCATCTTTTCATTAAGAGACATTAAGGATTTAGCTGTACAGGACGTTAATAGACCACCAGATATCTTTCTCCAGGACCTCTCTATTTTATTATTTCTTTGTAGTTAATTATGGGAGAGATTGTCTGTCCTCTCCAGGCTGATGTGAAAAACTGCAGAAGGTGCTGAAAGGCTGTCAGCAATAATCTGAATCCTCATAAATGCCCACAATGGTAATTAGCCAAGTTGAAGTAATTTCAGATTCGAGGCATTAAAGTTAAAAGCACTGTTAGAGTGAGTTTACAGGAGTTTTTATGTGACTGGGACTCTGGTTAGGGATAAAAACAGTTGTGACTTTACCTATTTCTTTTCCATGAACTTGCAGGAATTATACATAGTTCTCTGACAGAAATCCTCCTGAATAAGTATTTTAAAATATTGGCATTTGCAGTTTCTTACGCTATTTCTAAAAGTCATTCTCTGAATTACCAGGAGGAGAAACTGGAGAATCCAAAATTGAAGGTTGATAACTTTGTTAGAGAGATACTCACATTGCAAAGTTCAGACCCACATTCTGAACTTCCCAAAACTAGTGGAAAAGCAAAGGGCTGTAGGAAGTTCCAGGGGATCCATCAGAGAAGGGAGATTCTCAGTGAGGGTTCCTGCCCAGGTGCCATGGTCTGAGCTCGGGGACACAAACCGTGCTCCAGCCCTGGCTGCTGTGTGCCCGTGCTGGAGACACAACCGGCCAGGCTCCTTTGGTAACATCCTGCCAGCTTCCACGTCAGCTGGAATTGCCTCTTTTTTCTTTCTTAGAGCCAAACCCCTCATACACTAAGCCTTCCACGAATAAAGCAAAGGCCTTTTAAAAGCAGCCTGCGTGGTCAGTTTGTTATTGCTGTTGGTGCTCGGGCGCGTTCCCTGGCCAGGCTGCTCCTTCCTCCTCCCAGCCCGTGCTGCCAGCAGATAACGAGGCTCCTTAGCCCCCCAAAAAGCTTGTCTGAAACCAGCACTAACCAGCACTGCTGTACCTGTCCTGGGCTCGGGTCTGGGGCACTCCTGCCGGTCAAGTTGTGCCCCTGACTCCTGGGGGTGCCCAGGCCTGGGCGCTGCTGCAGCCCCGGCACCAGGAAAGGGAATTCTGTTATGGGAATCATTTCATCAGTGGAGCTTCTTCAAATGGCAGAGGAAATAGAACAAAGTTAATTAGAGAGAAGAGAATCTAGCCTGAAATACGCATAGTACAGAGAGATGAAAGAGGACAGAATAATGCAAAAATTAAATTGTGAACAAAATAAGGGAGGCGCGCTGATAAAGGGGTCAGGAACCGTGTGAAGGAGGGCATGAAGACCAGAGGGTAAAAAGCTGATTAGCTGTTAATACACAAGCAGATCTGAAATGGTGAGGTAATTGTTTTAGGAAGCAAGAGAAACTTAAAACAGACACACAATAATGATACCAAGTACAGAAAACCCTTTGAATTATTTTTTTCTTAAGAGAGCTTTATACAATAAAAAGAACTAAAAGGGGAATGAGGCTGTGATGAGAAAAATAATTCAGAAATTGCAAAAGGCATAGAAGCAAGGGGAAAGCCACAGGAAAAGATCTAAACGTGCAGTGCATTTAACATCAGCTGCCCAGCATCTGCAATGTCACAGTATTGATGTTTGGTGTCCTGGAGCTTTCCCTTTAAACTGAAAGGGAAATCAATTGAACCTCAAATAGCAAAATTTTGGCTCTGTGAAACGTGGTTTCAGGCACCCCTTTTTGGTAAAATTCTTGTAGAAAAGGAACAGCAGACAGGTAATTTAAATTATGATCACACTGAAATGAGCAAGGAAAAACAGTTTCAGAACAATCCCCTCTTAAATACTAGGATTCAACTTACATTTTTCTTTAGAATACTCTCCTGTATTCACCTGTTCCTTAAGCCTAGCTGGATCTTATAGTTCTGCTCAAAAGTACTGTTGAATGTAATTCATAAAATCCCTTTTAATTCTTTGGGGAATCATTGAAAGTGCTACAGATTCCTTCATGTTTCCAAAGGCAGGTAAAGTGTTTTACTGCGGAGCTGTGAAAGGCAGCATTAAGCAGTACAAAATATGAGCACAATAGAAATGTGATGACCTGCTAAACTCAAGGGTGTCATAGAATCACAATAAAAATCAGGTTGCAGGGCACTTCTGGAGGTCTCCAGTGCAACCTCCTGCTCCAAGCAGAGCAGGCTTCAAAGTTAAATCAGGTTGCCGTGGTCTATCACACCTCTATGAGAAATTACCACAGAGATTAAGCATAAGCAGATCTTTCCAGGAGCCAGGGCTCTTCTGTTGTCTCTGTGCAATCAGAAATAACAGTCTCTGAATTCTGCAAAGCAGCCTCGCACATCAGAGAACAATCAGACTTCACTGTTAGTGGGGCAGATGCATTCACCCTGAGTAGATGATGCTTCACTGGCCAAAGCAATAGCCCTGATCTGGTCCATGCCCCTGGATGAAAACCAGTGTGGGCTGCAGGCACAGTGAATGCAGGCTGTTACAGCACTCCCTGCCACGAACTCACCCAAAGCCATGCCCTAGTCCAAGGGAACTGAAAATTGCCTTCTATTGACATTTCTGTTTGGAGGGAGAAGTGAAGTGCTTCTGACTCCAATAGTTAAGATTTTTTAGAAACTCATTCTCTCACAGATAATGGATTCATTTCTGCTGCATAAAGCAATATCCTCCTAACTAACAGGATTTCAGGGGAAGAAAAAGATGCTTCATCCC
>QWTY01064628.1:0-12335 GCA_008033365.1 Pseudorectes ferrugineus
GAGCTAAAACGCGATGCCCCCTGCCCAACTCCCACATTTCAAGCTCACAGCGAATTCCCAGGTTACCACGAGTCGCCTTTTTGTCATTTTGGCCGCTTCGCTCCTGCTCCCCTCCCTGCTCCCGGCGGGCTCCCAGCAGCGCCGGCTCCCGGGGCTCCGGTTCTCCGGGGCGGCCGCGTCCCGGGGCGGTGCGGAGCGGGATCTGCGCGGCTCGGAGCGCTGGGAACCGCCTCGGGAACCGCCTCGGGAACCGCCTCGGGAACCGCCTCGGAACCGCCTCGGAGCCGCCTCGGAGCCGCCTCGGAGCCGCCTCGGAGCCGCCTGGCCGGAGCACCGGAGCCGCCTCGGGAGGAGGCAGGGCTGCGTGGCGCTCGCTGTCACGGCGGGCGGAAGCCTCGCGTATTTATGAAGCCAGCGCTTCCTTCTGCGTTTGAGTGACAGCCAGGATGCCGTCGCTGCCTGGTCACTGGAGCTGATTAGTATGCGCCAGGGTCCGCCTCGCTCCGAGGGATGCAGCCGCAGCAGCTTGCAGAGCTGTCACACTCACACGGGCTCCGTATCTGCACTGGCTTGACGAATTAAAAAGCGAGCGAGCCAGCCAGCGAGAGAGAGACCGGGAGAGAGAGGGGGGACGAGACAGAGAGAGAAGCTTGCAGACAGCGCTCGCTCTTTTCCTAAAGGAAGGATTTTGCATCCCGAGTGCTCACTGGTTGTGATGATGCTTCACTTAGCGGGCTCAGAATGAGCTAGAGACAGCAGATAGGGGAGAAACTAAAGGCAGAGCACAAAGCATTACGAACCAACCCAAAACCAGGAACAGTTTTCTCCTCTATTCTAGCATGGTGGATGTATGGACAGTCTTACAGAGCAGAGGTTGACTTCTCCAAATCTGCCAGCCCCACACCTCGAACACTACAGTGTTCTGCATTGCACCATGACCTTGGATGTTCAAACGGTGGTCGTTTTTGCAGTGATTGTGGTGCTATTGCTTGTGAATGTCATACTCATGTTCTTCCTGGGCACTCGTTAAATGGATTTTTTCTCCTGAGCTGTTGGGGGCTACTACTACCACTAGCAATTCAACAAGAGAGCACGAGCGGGAGAGAGAGAGAGAGAAAGGCGAGAGAGAGAGAGAAAGAGAGAGAGAGATTTCTTACTGAGGGGGGAAACGCGTTGAGCTTCAACATGGCCTCGCTGTGATATGTATGACGTTGGTATTATTATCTCTCCCTAAATCTTTTGTCATGTCTTGTCTTTTAAGTTATGCCTGTAAGTGTAGCTGCTTTTGCCGGGGTTTTAAATGTGATAAATAATAACAGTGATCCAGTCCTCTGTGGTGCTGTGCTAGCGAGATAGAGCTGTGCTTCTTTAGGCAGCAGCAGAGTGAAAATGATCTGTCTGTGGTGAGCACTGGCTGTGTTGTTTTGCTTTCCTTTGAAATAGAGGCTCAAGTTAATAATAAGTCATTTTGTGTGCAATTTCTAGCAAGCAGTTAATGTGCAATGTCTGTGAGAGTAACCATGTAGGTGCCAGGTGAGAGCTGCTGGTGCGTGCAATGGAATCGAGCTATGGACATTTTTAAGGGGGGGGGGGATGTGTTTGAGAAATCCTATTAAAGGATTAAATCTTTGCTAAAATAACATTCAGCCACAAAAAAAAAAAAAAAGGAAAAATTCTACTTACTGTATTTATCTGTGTTGCCTTGATGATCTGATTTGATTTCTTAATATTCAGCCCCAAAGCCTCCAAATTCTATGTCCACAGTGATGTAACCCAGCTCCTTTTTTTAGAGATGTGAGAGGGACCGAAACATAACCTGCTGGGTTTTTATTCTGGCTGTACGTGGGTTCTGTCTCTGCAAATTGGGAAGGAAAGATCAAAGGGAAAAAGGGCAATGCAAGCTTTGTTTTTCTTTGCTAAAGCAACAGATACGGAGGGGTTGGGTTTTGCTTTGATTTTCTAGAAATCTGATTTTAGCTTTCTTTTCTTTCTTTCATGTGTGTGTGTATATCAAATTTTGGGGAATGTATCTAAGGAAAATCTTTGCCCACCTCAAGGATAACGAGCTTTTGAGATGGGTTGCTTGGTGTGACTTTATTTACATTGATTTTCTGGAAAATGAAGTGCTAAGTTGTGTATTATGGGCTTGCTGGAAAGGTGTCCAGTAGTTAGAGGTGCTTGTAGCCCGAAATTGCAGTGTTTACAGCTGGGAAGCAGGGCTGGCTGGGGGCTCCAGTGGCAGCACGAGGAGTTTGGAGAGAATACGAAGGGAATGTCTGGAAAGAGCAATGCCTTTTTCTCTGGAAAATATGTCTCTGTTCTGTGCTTCTGATAGAGGTCTTATGGATTTTTTTTTTTGAAATATATTATTTCCCCCTCCAGAAAAATCAGAATTGCTTAAAATGAACAAAAATATCAGCTTGAAAATGTTTTTATCTTTGTTGATGGTCACCGGAATTTTATTGCTGTGATAGTTTAACTAATTCATGCTCATTCCAGCTGTCTATTATTTATTTGATGTCCTCTGAAAAAAAATAACCACGTAACTGCTGTCTGAAGGCAAAGCTGGAGGTTCCAGACGGAGACACGGAGTTATTTCCCAGTGAGGGTCTGTGTGCTGGGAGTTAAATGCGGAGCTGGGCTCGGGAGCCGATGGCTTTTCCATGGTGACGTGATTGGAAACGGAGTTAAATCCGGCAAATTTGGCACTTTCAAAGTGCTTTTAGCTCTAAATAAAAGAGAAAAAAAATTTTACCTGAGTTCCAAGGTGGGAACAATCGTCCCCAAAAGCGTGATGGGGCAGTAGCCTGTTTTAATGGGGAGAAAAGCCAGGGGTACAAGCCCAGGAAGATGCTCCGGTGCCTGCTGGCTCCGTTTCCCCTCTTCACTTGTAGCTATCTGCGAGAGGTACCTGCTTCACTTCACAGGAGACCGAGTCAATCTTCTTCTCTAAAAAAACCCCCAAGTAAATAAAATTGCTGCTGAGGATGGTTTGGGTTGTTAAACAGCTCAAATTCGCTCTATTTGCCTGTTAGCCATCCTGTGTCAATAGTTTTATAGGTTGCAGAATCTCCTGGAAATGTAATAAATGAGCTGAGATCACCATGGAGAGGGAATCGATCAAACAGCAGCCAAAACCATCCTTTCAGGGGAACAGCCTTGAGCGACAAAGGGATTTGGAGGAGAAAGGGTGGAAAAACGAGCAAAAACCCAACCCCAAAACTGACCAGCGAGTTAAAATGGGATGTGGCTGTGCCTGAATGTTTATTTTCTCGGGGCTCTCTGGCACTAAGGTTTACCTTTCAATACGATTTCTACGAGGAATGCCCAGTACCTGCCGCGGTTTCCTGGGTGCATTCCTTGATCCGGAGCTTGTGCTCCTGGGGAGATATTTGGGAATCGCGTGCGTTCTGTGGCGGATGTTCCTGCCGTGCCCCACGGCTCGTTCCTGCGGTGCCCCTCTGCTTCCATCCCTGGGGTGGGGTGTGCTGGGGGTGCATGGCGAGGACGAGGGGTTGTGCACGCTCAGCTGCTGGGAGGGAGCGCCGGGAGCCGAGTTCTTCCCGTCACGGAACGTGCTTGGGAGAATTCGTGTGATTTTATTACAACTTTCTGCCTTTTATCCTCCCGAAGGCCGGTGCAGTTAAAGAAGGAAAGTTAACGCAGAGCAATAGGAAAGTTGGCAGCAGCGAACTTTGTTATTGTAGCAGCACCGTTCTCGTTAGCTCGGGCTTCCTGTTGGAATTTTGGGGGGAAGGAGAGGAAACGAGAGCCCAAAGAGTGAGCGAGGGCTGGGCTTGCTGCTCGTTTAGCTTGCTCTCTGTTTCCCACCCCAGGCCTCAGTGACCACCTCTCCAGCCCCTGCCCCAGCCCCAGTTCTGTAGTTTGGGGTTCGCAGGCGTGCGGGAGCCCCGAGCCCGGCACAGCCCCCCGTCCCGCCGAGCTGCCTCAGCCCATGACGAGCCGTAGGAGCTTTCTGGGGTGACAGCGCTCCCAGGCCCCGCTAGATCCCCGTGCCCGTAGGTGGCTGTGCCTGAAACATTCCGGGTGTCATTTGCACGCTGTGAAATATCCCTGGGATCGGAGCTTTCCTCGTCCCGGAGCTCCGTGGGACCGGATCACGCTCGGGTCCTCGGGGGTGCTTCGGCCCTGTGACTCCCTTGGGTTTCTTCACCTTTGTGGGGATGCTCAAACCCAGGGATGAGGCAGAGGGATCGTTCCTTTAAAGGAATCAAAGCGCTGACCCTCTGGAAAATACGGCCCCAAAGAAAAAAATATGAATTTGTCTGCAAAAAGCGTATTTGTGATGCATAAAATCTCCTTCAGTGCTCGCTGCTGTGTGTTTGCTGAGGCTGGGTGATGGGAGACCTGCCTTGCTGTTGTCTGCTTAAGCAGGATTCAATGTTATTTGCCACAGGATTCATGAAAATGCCTCTGCCTGTATCATAGCAACCCCGTTTCCCACAGTCCATAAAAAGTCCATTCCTCCCGAGCAGCAATCCGCCGTCTTAAAGATTCAGGCACCCTCTTCGGCGTGGGGAAAGGGTGATGTGCCCCTCTCCGAGTGCTTCCCAGAAGCTTAAGTGTCGGGATGATCCCGGCTTGTCCTGCCTGCGCGGCGATTTTAATGCTCTTTCTTTAAGGCAGATAAAGTGCTTTCCTTTCGGGTTTGGAACGCTTCCTCCCCCACCCTGGCTATTTCCCACCTCTGTTTAAAACCTCACATGACAAGTTAAAGGGGATGGGACAGCTCCGAGGTCTGTGACGCGGTGGCTCTGCCCTGTCCTGCCATTTGGCTTTTCCCCCGGGATGGCAGCAGCACAGCCCTCGCTTTTGCTGGGTACTGAGTGAAGATGTGCCCCGATGCGAGCCCTTCTGGGGGGATGCAGAGGTGCTTTCTCAGCCCGTAGATGACTGTTGTTAAGAGCTGCATGTTCACCTGACTCCTGCCCCCATCTGTTTGCATAATGTGGTTATATTTCTTTTTGGATCAGGTATTCAGTACACAGCCCAGCTGCTGTGTATAATGTCTGAAGGAAAATTGCCAAAAATCCATGTAAGTTTTTTTGGTTGTGTTTTTTTGGGTTTTGTTTGTTTTTTTTTTTTGGTTGCTTTAGTTTCAATTTGTGACTAGAACCCCTGTCTGTGTTGTCATTTCATTTTGTTGTGGTGCTTGGTTTGTGTATTCAGTGCGTGCTGGTCGTGCTGGGAGCCGGTGCTCCGTGTGCCGTGCCTGCCTGCATGTGTGTCCGTGTGTGCTGCCGTGCCGTGTCCGTGTGCTCCGTGTTGGAATGGTGCACCTCTCCCGGGGAGCCTCCTGGATTTTACATTTCCAGCGTGGATTTTCTCCTCTGGGTGTGATAATCGTGCTCAGTGTGTCTCTGAGTGAAACGCTGCGAGAGCTATTTTGGTGAAATGCAGGGATTTGTCTCCGAGCTGCGGAGTCTCCAATGAGGAGAAGTTGGGAAGCTTGAGGAGAACTCCCAAGTGTTAATAATTGTGTAAGAACTGTCCTGTTTGAAGAGGGTGCTTGTGTGGGGGTTCCAGGGCTGGCAGAGGGGAGTTCTGCCAGGTCCTGGCTTTGCCACTGATCACTGTACGGCCTTGGGCGCGTTCCTTTGTTCCTTTGTTGCCTTGTGCCTCTTCTTTTCCATCTGGGATGGAGGGATATCAGCCAGTACTGAGGTGCAGCCATGCCTGATGTTCTCCTGTGTGTCCCCTCTCTGTGGTGCTGTCCTGGCTGGCAGGGGGATGGTGGCAGTGCGGGTGGGGGACGTGTGTGTGCCCACGTTGGCCCGGCTCTGCCCACCTGGGTTTTGCCTGTTGGAGCTGTTGCAGACAGCAGGAGCTGTGGTGATTGATGCTTCCCACTAAAAATAGATGCTCCTGGAGGAAGAGCTGCTGGAGGAGCCGTGATTTATTGTCTTTATTTTATTAGTTGTGGTTGAATTTCTTTCCTGAGTGGAAATGAGTCGTAATCTGCAAGCGCCCACAGACGGCTGGCTTGGCTCTAACCAGCAAAGGGCCACGAGGCCTCTGCTCCCGAGTCCTGGTTTTACTGGGAATTACTCTGGCGTTGTTGGAAACACCACCTCGGTGGGGTGTTCACAAGGGCAGGAAGCCCCCAGAGCTCTGCTGGTGGGGACTGTGTTGGGCAGCCTGGAAGCTTCACCACCGGAATTAAAGAGAATTTTGGGGCGTGAAGGGAGTGAGTGCGTGCAAGGATTTAAAGAATTAGGTCTGGATTTCAGCTGACTCTCGTTTATCCCTAAGGATATCATTTCATAGGAGTGTGCTGCTTTGGGGAGCTATCACAGAGCCGGGGAAACTGAGGCACGTGGGGGTTGCAGAGTGGCACATTTTGAGATGGGGGTTAGTGGGGCTGGCAGCAGGAGCAGGATGCGGGGCTAGGGGAGGGCATTCAGCACCGTGTTTGGGGTCTGGCTCGTTGGTTTTTCTGCAGACCTTGCCGTGGGGAGGTGTCAGAGGGCCAGGCTGGTGCGGGGCGCCGTGGGCTGAGGATGGGTTTGGGGGATTTGGGAGCCGGCAGCGGCCGCGTGTGGCCGTGCCCATGTGAAGGGCCATGTGGTTCAGCGCCTGCCCCTTCCTTTGCATCAGCTGAGGCATATATAACACAACGTATGGGCTGCTGGCAGCCGGCGGGGGGCTATTTTCGGCTGCATCCGCGCCTCAGCGGAGCTGGGGCTGCGCTCAGCCCGCCCTGCTCAGTCTCCAGGGATGAGCTGGTCCCCAGCCCCTTCCCCTCCTCCAGGACCTGTCCGGGATGGGCAGGGCAGGCACTGACCCCTGCGGGTGCTGGGCACAGCCGGCAGCCCTGCCCTGGGTGCCAGGGAGGCAGAGCAGTCTCAATAAGTAGCATCACCCCGGTTAAAGCAGCCCGGCTCTTTGCTTTCCCTTTTTTTTGTCCCTGGATAAAGCCCCACGTGGATTTCTGGGCTGGTCATTGTGATGAGATGAGCCGTGCGTGCTCCAGTGTCCTTCTGGAGCGAGGCTGGCACTGCCCGGCGTGCCCGGGGCTCTGTGCTTTGCCGGGGGCGCTGAGGCTGGAATGTCCTTCCCGCTGCTCCTGCCTGGGAAAGCAGCGTGCCTGGCTGTCCTAGTGCCTCCCAAGGCCTCTGTCCCCGGCCCTGCTCCCCTCCTGTCCCACCTGGAGCGCTGAGGACAGTTTAGGTTTCAGGGATGTCCTGCTCTGTGCCACAGAGAGCCCGCAGCCTCGCCGGGCATCCGGGAAAATCCCTGCATGGTGCTGGCTGGGTTTGTTCACTCTCAATGCTCAGGATGTTTGCCCCAAAGTTTCCCAAGGGTTAAGCTGCTGCTGGTGCCGGTTTTGGGGGTTTTGAGCCCCTGCACGGGAGCTCAGAGCTGTGGGAGCAGCTGCAGCTCAGGCTGGGAGATGCCGGGAGAGGAATCGGCCCAACTCGGAGGGCTTGGGAAGCAGAAAGGACGGAATTGTGTGCGGGACTGTTCTCTTGTAATGGAGCAAATGCAATCTGGCCTCAGCTACACAAACAGGAGTGGAGAGCAAACCCCTAAGGATCCGTCTTTTACCCCAATAAGCAGCGGGTTAATTTGCTGGGCATATCTGGAGAAAAGTTTTGTCAAGGAAAATTGTTCCATTTGACAAAAGCATCAGGCTCTTGCTGGCATTATCAGAAAACAGGGTTTTTTCAAAGCATTTCTATGGACCACATTCCCCTGCTATTTCTGCTGCTCCACTCCCCTGTATTGTGTTCAGTAAATCTGACAAGGTTCTCTCAGTACGTCGTGCACTGAAGTTTCTGTTCTGATACCAAATTTAGGGAAGGCTTGTTATCTACAATTCTTTCTTCCTGGCTTGATAAGGTGCTGATTAATTTAATGCAACTCTCTTTCCTTATCTAGTTGAGCTTCAGTCAGTTTTAGTATAATCTTGAGAAAGCGTGATCAATCTTTAATGTTTGTTTTTAAGGTTTATTCCAAAGCCTTTTAGGCACGCTGGATGTTCGCTCTTTTGTGAAGTTCTAGGAGAATTAAGTTAAAAAGTAACAATTATAGAACCGGGTTTGAATGCAGATGAAACATTTGAAAGTTGGTAAAACAAGAAGGAGCAGCTGGCTCTGATGAAGTTTTAGGTGTTAAAATAGAATTGTCTAAACTCTGGTGCTGGATGCATAAGGCAGGGAATATCAATAATGCCCTTGTGTGGGGATGATGCAGGGAAGGAGGAGAGGGCCTGTTCCCTCTCCAGAGGGGTGTGTGAGGTGAGGAGGGACGGGGCACTGTCACCTGTCCCCGTGTGGGGAATTGTCCCCTGCTTTTGCCCGAGCACACAGGCACGGGGAGCAGACAGTGCAGGCAAACCGGGCTGTCATCGGCGCAGAGCGCCTGCCTTGATTTGGTGATCAGGAGCTGACATCTGGATAGATTTTCAGTCTCCTCTGGTCCAGGGGAGATGGATCTGTCTTCCAATGCCCGGCAGCAGATCGATCCTATCTCCTCGATACTGAGGGTTTTGCAGAATTGTCAAAAAGTCTTTCCTAAGGAATTAAAAGTGCACCCAGGCACAGAGCAGACGAGCTGCACCTCCCAAACCTGCAGGCTGGGAACAAATTTGCTTAAGACTAACGGGCTGCCTTAGAATTAGAAATCTTCAGCCAGGAGAAGCCTGGCTTCTTCAGTGCACACCCAGAGCCTGGGAAGTGTGTTCCCAGGCGTTAGCAGGAGCGAGACTGTAGATTTAAGGAATTCAGGGAGCACTGGCCCTGCTGCCCCCAGCACCCCTCTGCAGGGGTGGGTGCTGCTGAGCCACGTGCTGAGCCCCCCCCGATGTCCCTCTCATCCCACTGCCGTTTGCAGATTGTCACAGTGGCCCCAGCTGTCACAAACCCCATTTTCCCAGCCGGATTTGAAGCTCAGGACGAGTCTGTGTCTGGTCCCCAGAGCCCAGGTTTGGCTGGAGGTTGTTGGCAGCGCACGCTCGGTGCTTCTCCCTTTGCCATCTCCCTCCGTGGCTTCCCGGTTCCCTGGTCCCTCCTGCACCGTGTCACGGAGTTGCTGTGCTTTGCCCCAGAAAGCAGAGCTGGTTTAATCTCTGTTTTTGAAGCAGCTGCCGGGCTGTGCCTGTCCCTCCTCCCCGCACACGTCAGGGCACACATGTGTACACGCGTGTGCAGGCAGCGCCGCACCTCCCGTGGATTGCTCTGTACAGGGGCAGGGAAACCTATGGATTAAAACACATGTGCATATGTTTTCCTTCCCAGATATATTTTGGAAAATATGAGTCAGCAGCAGCAGCAGCAGCAGCAGCAGCAGGCAAGAACATATTACATAATCTCTGGGAGCCAAGAAAACCTCGCAGTTTATTAGGAGGGAGGCTTTCTGCAAGCAGCAGCTTTTACCATCATTTTGGGGCCACACATTGGCCTGAGCCCCTTGGTCAAGCGGCCTCATTTCCATCATATCCTCTTGTGTCCAGTGCAGGAAAGCAGTCCCAGCAGCCTCGGCTTTTGTTATATTTTTAAACCCCCCAGTGCTGGTAGAATCTCAGGGCTGTGCTGATGGTAACGACTTTCCTCTTGTTCCTTAACATGTTCTCCTGCACAGAGTCTGTGATTTTCCTTTTTGGTTCCCCCCACTCCCCACCTCCTGCTGTTTTCTCTCAAATCTCAGCACTGAGAGAAATGGCACATGAGTGCAGCTGGAAATAGCTGCTGCCCCCTCCGCCTCCCCCCTGCTCACGGCCACCCACCTCCTCCACCTACTCCCAAATGGGAGAGTGAAGTCAACATCCACTTTTAGCGCCGGGCTGCTGCTCCTCGGCTCTCCCCCTCTCCCTCGCCGTGCCTGCCCTGCCCACACAGGATTCAGACGGGGTTCATCACCATTTTAAGGCTCCTGCAGCTGGATGAGCGCTTGTCTGGTCCCGCTGGGATCGTGTGCTGGAGCATCAGGGATGGGAGTGGGTGCTCAGTTTGCTCCGTGCTGGCTGGGCAGGGAGGGGGCAGCAGCAGGAATTAGGGACACACAGAGGAGCACAAACAAAAATCCAAGCAAGTCAGACAGCAGGAATGTCAGGGGTCTGAATCCTCCATCCCGGGCACATCCCTGTGCCCTGTGAGCGTTGGCACGGGCAGGGTGGGCGCGGTGGGCACGGAGCCCTGCGCGGCGGGCGGGCGCTCTCAGCTCTCCGCGGTGCTGGGTCTCTGTTCCTCCATCTCTGATGCCAGGCTTAATTCCAGGCTGCTCATCGAACCCCTGTGTTCCTGCAGGATGCCTGGAAAGCCTAGGAGGGGAATGGGCATTAGCGGAGTGAAAGGAGAGGAAGGAAAGGGTTTGTTTGTTTTTAATTCGCCCGATAAAAGCGAAAGGTTTTGAGCCACTTTGATCTCTCAGGGCAGTGTAAACGCTTCCGCTGTGGCTGAGCCCCTGGGTGCCTTTCAAGCAAAGAGAAAGCTCTGCTGTGGTTTGCCGATATCAAAGCCTTCCCCAGGAGGCAGTAAATTGCCACGCTGGCCGGGAGCAGGAGTGCGGGCAGCTCCGTGCCCTGTCTGGGACAGTGTCTGAGACACTCGCTGCAGAGCAAATTGAGAGAGACACAATAATTGATGGTGACGGAATAACCTGTTTATCCAGAGCACTCTGTCTTCACCCCCATTAGCTCTCGAGTTTCTGCTGTTTGGAGACAAGAGAATTGAAATCTTCTGTATTTTTAAAACCACAAAAGTCTCTGTTACAACCAGAAATTCTCGTGAGCTCAGCAGAGGGGTTGTGCTTTTCTGTCCACCACCTGTCAGTGCTCTCCACATTGTATTCAAAAGTCTGGTTTGAGCTGTATTTGGAGCAGCTGGGGAATGATGGGGCCCTCCAAGGGCTGGGATTTGGGGGAACTTCCCCCCATTCCCACCTCTTACAACCAGGATGATGCCGCAGGGGCTGTTTCATCTTTCTACATCTCTGTTTCTCTTTCTGTAAAATGCACAGAAGGAAATTGCCCTTTCCTGTTCGGGGGTTTGGCAAGTGAGGATGAAAAGTGCTGTATTGGAGGCAGGTGGGATTGTAGCAGATGGATGAAAAATGCCTCTCACCCTCTGTGGCTTTGCGGGGGCCCCTGGCAGAGCAGAGCTCCCACCCAGGAGCTCCCTGCTTCAATTTAAAGCAACATCTTGAATTCCACCCGAGATCCCGACAGTGATGTCAGCAGGGCTCCACCAAAGATTCATTTGCCCTCAGATATTTTGCATATGCAGCGTCAGAGCTCAGCCTTATGTTTTTGCAGCTCGAGAAGGGCTCTGCACCTCGTTAGAGCCTTCACTGATAATACACTTGCTCTCTGTTATTAATTGATCTAAATGAGGCTTTTTTGTTTCTCTAAGCCTTTTGTGGTATTTCTGTGCTGTCAAGAAATTAATCTGCATTAAGTAGAAATACCTCAGTAAAACCAGGAGCTTTGGAGTAGCTGTTCAGCGTCTTGTGGCGTGAGCTCCGGGGCAGAACCACTCGGGGTATCCCGAATTCCCACCCCAGGGCCCGCAAAAAGAGCCAGGAGAGGCTCGTGGAGCACGAGGGAATGGCACAAAAGCCACCCAAGGCAGCCCAGCCCTGCTCTGGATGCTGGCATGGCTTGAAGTGCTGTCTCTGACTGAGTGACACAAACTCACGGCTTAATTCCCAAATCTTTCCTTTTCGCGTCTGTGTTTGGCCATCCTCTCCCCAAAAGGAGGATTGTTCCCTCCTGTTCTGTCAGGACAGGCAGGAAACCTGTAGTGGTTTTCTCAGCTGGTCAGGGGAGACTTCTCCTCCTCCTTTGAACAGGTCTCCCACCTCTGGAAACATCTCCCCATCCCTGCAGTGGGTTTTACTGCCCTTTTTGCCTCTCTGTTTCTCCTGCAGACACTTTTACCTTTGCAGGGTTTTTCCAACTCAGGTTGAAATTCAAGCGATAATAACACTTGACATTCTTCATTCCGGCATCTTAAAAATCTTTTCTGAAGTTTTAAAGCCTTTAAAGCCTTTGTGCTGTATAAATACTTGAGTACTTCTTCTATTTTTAAATGAAAATGGTGCCTGAAAACCCTCAAAAGTCAAATGAAGATCAAAGGCTTGGGAATACCAGCAGTTCTCTGTGTTATTCACAGCAGCTCGAGACTGAGGTTGTGTTGGATAAGTGCAAAGGGGCTGCTGTGCTCGTAATGATGGAATCATGGAATGGTTTGGGTTGGAAGGGACCTTAAAGCTCATCCCATCCCACCCCTGCCACGGGCAGGGACACCTTCCACCATCCCACGTTGCTCCAAGCCCCGTCCAGGGGGCATTTCCAGGGATGCAGGGGCAGCCAC
>QWTY01064630.1:695-19049 GCA_008033365.1 Pseudorectes ferrugineus
TTTTAAACATTTTAATTATCTTTTTTATACTTCCCAAGAAGAAGACACTACCAGACTGTGCAATTATTTATGATCCTCACTTCACCCACCCCTAATCAGCAGTACCTTCTAGCAGCACCATTGCAACAAATAATTATCACATCTTTGCTGCTTCCAAGGCAGCCATGAAAGGAAACCAGAGAAGTCTACCGATCACGCCCATTACAGACTCTTGTAGAGAAATTCAGATTCCTATGACACTTCAAAATGAAAGGCTTATCCTCTGGAACTAAGAGCCAGAGGCAACCTTCAAAAACAGGCTGTATGGCAAAAATATAGACATGGCAAACATTTTACCATAAGACAAAAAAAATAGCACACCAGGCAAACGGCATAGACCAAAGATAGCACTTTTGGTCAGCACAGAACAAAGGAGATTCTGTGAGATGCATGAAGTATCTCCTTTTGGGGCTGGAGCCCATGATTTCTGATTAAAAAAAGATACTGGTTGCCAGTTGTTAAGACCAACACCCATGATTTTGCTTTCCTCTTCTCACTAAACTGATTTTATGTTTAAATCTAAATAAAAGAAAACAAAAGGCAACTACATCCTACTGGAACCAGAGCTGCACATGACAGTATTAACCACAGCAGAGGCGGGAAGACACAGTCCACACTAGCAGCCTGTGCACTGCCTCATATCCTCAGTTCATCTAAACACAGCCACTCAGTCTCCACCGCACATAATCACAACTCCACAAGGATAAGGATCCATAGTAGAAGGAATTCTGTTTCAAAGAAAGCTGACAGACGAACGAAAAAATAACCAAAACAAAACAGTATTTTGTTAGAAGGTGCTGCTACTCAGACCTTTGCAATTCATGTCCTGCTTTTCATTGTCCTGCTACTTGTCCATGGAAAATTATTCTGGTGAAAGACAGAAGCATCTCGGTATTAACTGGCTATTCAGAACGATCTGCTTCTATGAGTATTTCAGGCACACCAATAAATGGCTTATAAATCAGTAAAGTTCAAGAAAGAGCCAGATTTTCACAACCACCTTGATACAGTGGCACAACAATCACCTTTTAATGACAAAATGGACATATCTGGGCTGTAATTAGAAGGTCTTGTGAAGCGCATATTGGCATGGTGTTTGTTGCTGCACACTGTTGGGAGTACAGACTTGCCATACACAAATCCAAGCTGCTCTACTGTCATTAGGTTTCATCTGTAGTTTTCAAATTTCAGCCAGACTAAAAGTCTGTTCGTAGGAATCAAGAAATTTTTCAGTTTCTGCTACAGTAGTCTGCAAATTACAGCTCTTCAGATTCCAGTGGTAATAAATGACATTGCCACTGTTTTGTGGTTGGTTATTTTTAACAACGAAACAAAAAAAATCCTTTGAAAATACTTTTAAAACAGAAAAATCAAAGAATACCCAAGATCTAGAGTAAACATACTACCTCAATGTCATTTGGCCAAAAGCAGTGTTCTCTGACAACATGTACCTTCTGTATAATCAGCACCCTCAAAAACTATCCCCTATTCTCTCATGGGAAATCACATACAGCAGTACATGCCCCCACTATTTACATATATTACTGTAATTTATAAATCCAGAATCAAACTACATTGAGACCTTTGGTGTTTTTCTTTGTTGTTTTGCAACACTACTTTCACAGCCTCTTCTCTGTACTTGTCATAGGCTTCAGGTAGGAATGAAACACTAACTCACCTTTGCTGCAGGGTATGAAAATAAATCAACACATCTGTGACAAGATAACAAAAGATCACACCAAATAAAGTCCAAAGGCCACAGCAGGACTTGCTCAACCACATGACCTTAAAAACTTATAAAGCCTGGAGCCATGTAACCGGGTGAGAAGGGAAGGAAGAAGATGGAAGAAGTTAAAAGTGTGGTTGACCAGAAAAATGTAAGAGCACAAGACTTTATGCAATATAGCATGCCTACCTCATTATGTAGATATAGTTTAATTAGGAACTTTGTAACTACTATGGTGAAGGATCCAAAAGAGACTCAGGGCATATATTTTAAGAAGATAATACCACATATTACATACATAAATAAAGTCTGTGGCATTTAGAAATTCCACACCATTGTTGACAGGAGTCAGAAGCCAAAGGCTTGCATGCCGGCTCTGCGGCTCTCACCACCTGCCTGCAATCTCCACCAACTGCTTCGGGTCAAAACAGTTGAAATCAACAAACAAACATTCAGCCAAAAACAACAACAAAATCACCACCCTCACGTCTATTAAACTGAGAGAAGACAAGAGTTGTTCGGAAATTTCTAGTGAAAACTAACAGCATGACTGCCATGATATAACTCCTGTAAAGGCTCGATACAGAACTGATCAAGAAGCTCCAAGTCTAGTCCTGCTGTTTCACTCCTTGCCAAGTAAAATTTTGACTCATTTCCTCTATTTGTGGCACTCCTAATCTCTATGTACCTCTCACTAAATATCAGTTTGATATAGACCTTGACGAAATAAGTGATTACTTATCTGATGTAACTCAATCAATACACACCCACAAACACAGACAAACTGGAACTAATCTGCTAACCACGTTATGAAGGGTCAGAAAGTGGTTTAGTGTAAAAAAAAAAAAAACCAACCAAACAAAAAAAAAACCAAACCAAAAAACCCACCAACCACCCAGATACCTACACATCTGTGCCCAGTTATTCTGAAATCTATTTGTGTGAGAAGTAGCTCATTAAGCAGAGGAATTGCAGGGTGGCCATTGTGGTACTATTCAGCAAGAATTCCTTCTGCACAGAGTTGACAGGGAAGAAAAAAAAATCTCTATAATGAACCACGTGAATGAGGTTCTTTTTCAGCAGAGTGCAATATCCAAGAGCCACTGCAGCTTACACTGGGGTTCTTAAAATCTTAAAGACGATAAACTGCCATCCCACTGACTCCAAACTATTGATAAACACATGAAAATGAAATAAAAACCCCAGTGACTTACTAATGCAGTTTCACTAAAAAATAGGAGGGGAAAAGGAAAAAACAGGAAGAGATCAAGCTTTTATATAATTCTTTAAATTTAGGAACACTACATAAATGCTACTTTTGTGACAGAGATCAGACCCGAGGCTCCTTTTTGACGGCAACGCTTTTGAATAGCTTCTCAAACTTCACACTTGGTCCCTGGCTCCTTAGGAAGCAGCAGCCTATTTCCATTCACTAACGAATACATTGGAGAGGCCTGTTCCTAGCACCTCCTGAACACCCCTACAGGGCGCCTCAATAGCTGCCTTACAATAAGATTCACAGGCAATGAATGGGGGTGAAAATCCAACACATCTCTCGGACCGGCTGCACCCCCCCAGCGGGTAACTCACAAATGTCGGTGATGCGTTTTGGGTACTTTCAGGAATACAAAATATCCTCCTGAAGGAGCCATTCCATAGGTACATTGGTAGTCTTTGTTTATAGTTTTCCAGGTAATTTTCAGCCTGTTCCATAGTGTTTCCATGTAAGCCTTCTCAAATAAACTCTACAGATGCTTTGTGAAAATCACATTTATCCCTGATAAAAAACAATCCGTATTTGAGGAGTTTCCCCCCTCTTGAGTTAGCAATTTTATTTACTCAGAGCGAACCTGACTGTGGCACCATGATTTGGATTTTCTCACCTGTACTGTGGAAATCTCTAGAATGACCGAGAGCAGGTCCCTGTGTCTGCTGTACAAACAGGCTGAGGAGCAGCTCCTTTCACAGGGGGCTTTACAGCAAGAGGAGCAGAGCAGGTATTACAGCCCAGATTATACAGCTCTGGATATGAAATTCAGACAGACATCCCCAAGGCTGCCCAGGAGCAGCCAGAAAATGGGTTCAGACAATCTGCATTTTTGCCTATCACCACAGGTGTGCTCTCTCCCTAGGGTAAGGAGTCATCCAACCAGACACCATGACTGTGTTTCCCAAACATCAACATATCCGTATTCCACAATATAAAGAGATGACAGTACCTGGAAAGTTACAATGCCACTTAAAAAACATCATACTGAATATCCTAAAGTATCCCTCTGTATATAGCTTCACTTATAGACACAATAACCGACATTAGCATTGCAAGAAAAATCAGTCTTCAGCAAGACTTTATCACAAGCACTCACTGGACATTGATTTCAGCTACTCCTGAAGCGTAATGGATATCCAGAAACTGTTATTCAGAGTGATGTCTAAATTTTCACCACATGAGATAACCAACAGAGTAAAGAAAATCTTAAAGCAATGCCATTGCTTTGTTAGGAAAACTAGGCCGCATTTGAAGGTCTGATTTTTTTTCAGGTACTTCACACTTAAGGATAAGGACTAATATTTCCTTCAGACCAATCTGACAGTCATCTGCAGAGACTTCTCCCTGGAGACCACGTCTTTCTAGATTTTTTCTCCCTCATAGCCATCTGTGACAGTCATTTGATAATCCCTTAATAACTCGTAGTATATATGTGATGCCCTTTTAACGGACTGTTATTTAAAATCTGTCCTAAAAACCTGAAATCATAATACAAAATTTAAATCAAAATGTGCAAAGGGCTCACAAACCAGCAGGTCTAAAATTGTAGGTCTGCAAAATGTTTGGCTTTTCCAGCCTAAATTTACACACAAATCATTAAATTCTTTCCAGACCAATCCTAGTTTCAGTGCACTAACTCAAAAAGCCCAAACCCTTCCTTCCCTTATGCTTACATTTGAAAGGGAATTAGTAAGTTTTTCATATTTTCTTCTTTTTTAACTTAATAGCTGTTTCCCCCCTTATTTAATCTCCTTCCTTTTTAACAGCCAACTAAAATACAGAAACATATTAGCCATTTTTATAAACAAAAATCCGGGAATCCCATTGCCCTGCCAAGCAGTCTGTTGCTTCCAAAGAAGAAACAAAAGACTTGTCAATATATACACAGATATCTTAAGCAAATCCTCTGATTAAATCATGCAACAGTTTAATTTTTTACATCTGAGGCAGGACCAAATGTGAGTGGAAATCATTTGTGGCAATAAGATCCATCAAGAAACATAAATATTTGCTACCTATAGAAACAAATGACATACACACCTTCATCTCCAATTATTCTGTCTGTACCCTGTGTACCACCACACTCAGCAGAACAGAACCTCCTCATGGGTGAAATTTTGCAGCGGTTTTATCAGTTTGAAATGCAATGCATGGGATTCAGATTCAGATTGCAAAACTTCAGACATCTAGATGGCAAATTTATTAGATTGCACTCCTGAAGGCTTTCCCCTGTGAGAATAGATTGGCCCCATACGATTTACAGAGATTGGACATAATTTTATTTGTGGTCCCTCTCAAGCACCTGTGGCCTTAGCATATTAGTTTGTTGTGGTCAGACTGTTTGGGGTTTTTCCCTCAATTCAGAAGTATCCTAAATAGTGAAAGCTGCTTGCTGCAGCCCATGCAAATCCTGGCTTTGCAGGACAAACCAACACGCCTCATGAGGGACACGAGACCAGTGTGAAGCCTGCTAAGGGGAGTGGGAGGGTTGCTGAGGGTGGAGGCAGCCAAACCTGGCACACTGCTCCTCTTGCTGACAACTCCAGGAGCAAAGAATCCCTCGTGAACGCCCACGTTTAGTTTCAGAGGCAATTAGCTGGTTGACTCCATGGGAGAGCCAGGAGGGAAGAAACACTCCTGCATGCAGACAGCTATCGAGGAAGCTCCCACAGTGGGCTGGGGAGCTACGTTATTTGACAGGACAGATGAGGCAGACAGGCTCTTTAAGGGAATGATTCATCTCACTAGAGAGTAGACATCTAAAATAAGTGAGTCAAGCACTGGAAAAGTCCATGTCTCTCCATGACCTGCAAAGGAAGCCTGAAGGATGGGCTCAGGAACACTTAGACCACAGACCTTCAACACCACAGAAGAGAAACCCCAGAGCAGACATTCACACACCCCATGCTGCAGAAAAACATGCACTTTAGAGGGCTGAGCCTACTCTTCAGCTGTGAGCCTAAAGCAACATTTAGCTGCACTTTA
The DNA here is from genome assembly GCA_008033365.1 of Pseudorectes ferrugineus. Classification (NCBI taxonomy): domain Eukaryota; kingdom Metazoa; phylum Chordata; class Aves; order Passeriformes; genus Pseudorectes; species Pseudorectes ferrugineus. Next base: position 6,716 of record QWTY01064630.1, read on the forward strand.
TTCTTCAGCAAGGTTGAGTAATTCCAAATGTTTTGTGTTTGGAGCAGCAGTATGTGGCACAAGTAAAACAAACTCCACCTCAAAGCAGAGCTATCAATAGGAAAGAACAAGTATGCCTGCAGCCTTGGCAAAGACCTCCTTGAGAAAGGTCAATTCATACAGTCCCCTTTAGCTAAATGTAACCAGCACCACAAGGGCTCACAAGACGTACACTTGTAAAAACCCGCTACCTTACATCGTGAATTTAGGAGTGGCAGGGACACACACAGGCTCAGTAAGCTGTAATTTAAAACACAGGCTTACCAAGTGACTGACTCATACTTAAAGCTTTGAGTGAATTAATTTCCAACACAGCTGGCTTTATAGATATTCCATCTCTATATGTCTAAACTGTTTCTTTCCTTTTTTTTTCTTTCATATTACTACTATTTTCTATTTTTCTTTGCAGTTTGGCTTTCTTAAACATATGAGGTTTTCTCTTAAGAAACCATAGTGCAAAACTTGCTACATACACTCCTCCTCTGTGTGTGTGTGCCTGTATCGAGAGAAAAGCAGTGGGTTCCCTCTGAGGCATCAGGCATTGAGGGAATCACAGGGAAAAGCAGCTGACACCTAGTCCTGCAGCCACCTAAACTGGGAATTTCCACTCCAACAGTGAAACTTCCACATTGCACAAAGTCCATGATCAACTGGAAAAAAAAAAAAAGGAATTAATACAGGAAATCTTTCTATTTCTCTGTGTTTCTACTTTCCTGAGTTTATCTAAGGCAGAGACGTCTCTGGCACCACTGCACATGTGCACACACAGTCTTCTCCATACCCAGTCACCAGTGGATTGCTCTGTCCTCTGCATGCACCACATCGGTGCAGTGCAACGAGCAGGCCACAAAGGGAGTCCCTTCCACAGGCAAACTCCAGAGCTAAAAAATCTGCAGTGTGTTACGGAATCACAGAATGGTTTGGGTTGGAAAGGACCTTTAAGTATCACCTAGTACAACACACTTCCATGGGGCACACATTCCACTAGGTCAGGTGGCCCGAAGTAAACAGTATCACCCCCAGTACAGACCCTTGATGGACACCACTGGTTACTGGTTGTCATTTAGACATTGAGACACTGGCTATAACCAATTCCTTATCCATCTATCAGTCCATCTATCAAATCCACAGCTTTACAATTCAGATACTGGCTGTGCCTAAACAACTCCCTGTCTTCAGCATGTTTTAACATGTCTTCCAGGAGGATCCACTCCATGATCTTATCCAAAGATTTTATGTTGGAACAATAGGCTGAGGAACAATAGCTTTGTGCCAAGATAAGCAAGCAACGTGTCACACATACAGTCAGGCTTTCCCACACAGGAAGGCTGCTCAGGAAAGTAAATCCTGCCTGTGGAAACCAGTCCCGTGATAAGAGCGCTTTCTACATTAATGAGTGTGTGTTTTCAATTTAAATGTGTTTCCAACATGATCTGTATATGGAGAAGTCTATGTCTGGACGTGTGTGTTTTATTTTATGGAGGAGGGAACGTCTAGGATGCACTTAAGTCTCCCCTAGCTCCTCACTCTGTGCATCATCTTTTCCAAGTCTCTGCAGTGCAGTACACATTTGTCTGCCTGGGAGCAGGATGTGAGTGCTGCAAGAGTCAACTTAGGAAGCTCCAAACGTCACCCCGAGGGCTCCACTTAAAAGCAGTTTATCAGCACTTGCTTCACAAGGCTGCAGTTTGCACCAGTGAGTAAAACCCTTAGACTTAGCAGGGAAAAGGAAAAAAAAGCAAAGTTTTACATTGAAACGAAAAAAACTATTTTCTGACTTCAATTCTCATTAGAAAAGCTTTGCGTCACTGCATGGTAATTGAAACCAAGAGTCTTTAGAGTAAATCAGTCCGAACATGAATACGTAACAACCCCTGAAAAGGCAGCAATCACCAAGCATTTCACCTCTGCTTTCCTTTTGTTAATACTGATGTTTATTTTCTTCTCCTTTTGCTTCTCATTTCCCATCTGATGGTATGCAATCGAGCCACGCACATACAAATTACTGCTCTGGGGGGAGGGAACTGCTGCCTTTACCTGCAGGCAGCTGAACTAGCGACCTCCATGCAGAACACCAAGAACTTCGATGCCTTGGGAGGTTCTGTGTTTCACACACAAAGCCCACACAAGCTCTCTCCAACTCCGCTTTCAGGTTTGTGTCTTTTCCCCTAAATAAGCGTCTCACAAGAAAAGCATGCACAGGAAAAAAGGTTGCTTGCCATTGACTTGAAGTGACAGAATTTACATCACTTTAAGAATCAAGAAATGGATTTGGTAAAATTAAGAGCACCTTCCAAAATGAACATGAGGAAGCCAGATCTGTAGAGGAATTTAGGTGACTAATGCTCCATTGAATTCAAATCGTAACCCTGAATTCTACAGGAAATGGGTATTGGGAACTCACTTGCCAGGTTCACATTAGCCTCTGTGGACACCCTTGTAAATTCACCATCACCCTGAGTGCAGGTTTGGGACTTACAGGAAGCAGGGTTTCAGAAGACTTGCCAAAATATTAATTTGTAGGTACTTATGAATTCAGGAAGCATTGCGTCTAATTTATAATTTACACAGCATAACTACCACTCCTCACTACCTCTGAGGAATAAATCCACTGCAGCCAAAGGATCTGGGGGCTGCAGGAGTAGGAAAGGGCGGTATTGCACTGGGGAACCTCTCCTCAGACCTTCAAAGGTCACCAAAGACTAACAGCTCTGCCACTGGAAATCCCAGCAACATATGGGAGAAATACACATTTATTAAAAGAGAGATTGATTTTACTCTAAGAGACATATAGCTTTAAAAATAGGCAAGTGACATCTCTTTGCTATGGTTCTAAAATAAAATAAATAAATCGGGCAGCAGCATTCCAGCGCTATCCAGAGGCTGACAGGGTGATAATATATCTAATGGAGATAAAACCAGGAGCCAGAACAGATTGAAATTTATGGAAGTAAATTCTCAAAACTGCTTAAGCAGCTCAATCAGCTGAATTCCTTCCAGTGCCCGTATGCCTTTGCCAACACTTAAGGATAACAGCAAGAAACAGATACAGCAACTACTGGTCACTGCTTGTCAAATTCAGTTTCTGCTAAGCAGAGGCAAGACCGTGGTTACAGCCTGTATTCAAAATTGCTTTAGTTGAAGTGCTCTGGCTGAAAAATATGGAGATGTCATAATCCTTACAATAGGGGAAAAAAGCTATTTTCCTCTAGGTTGACTTCACTTCAATATTTAAACCACAGCATACAACAAACAGAATTCATCAGTAAATACTCAGCTAGCCACATAAGCTGAGTTTATTTTGTGCAAGTTCCAGCACTCTAACTGTGATTTACATATAGGGATGCCTCTGGCAGCCTATCCACTGACTTCAGAGCCTCTACCTGAGGCTAAGAACTGGGAAAAAAGAAGGCGCTTTAGAGTAAAACCAATGCTTTCACACAAATAAGAGCATTTCACACTTGTGCAGCCATCTCTCTAATCCAAGTGGAATGCAAATGTCTAAACAGAAATGGTCCACCACACCTTCTAGACTAAAGGGAGATATGAAGGATCAGAAAACCCCTTCCTCTTCATCTTCCCCTCCTGGGTAAGTACCAGGACAACCTTCTGTCCCCAGGGAGCAGGAGGGAGCAGTATTTGTCACTAGACGTCTATAATCTCATAAAGCAAGTAAATATCGACTCTTATCCATGGGTGAACCAAAAGGCTGAGGAACTTTTACAGGTATTTAGATTTCAGAATGTAAAACCCTAAGGTAAGACAGAGAGTGTTTACAACAGGTACCGAGGGTACTGTTCCTTCAACCCACCGTCAGTTCACTTGGTCATACTGGGTTTTACTGAATAGCCAGGAAAGACTCAAAAAGCCAAACTTCACTTTTTTCTTCTTTAACTCCTTCTTTCATAAAAGCATTAGTTAGTAAAACCAGATAATGGAGTTTCACAGAATGAAATGTATTCTAACTTTAAACATACTCCCTTTCTTTTTTTTAATACAGCTAGGGATTAGTGCCCTTAGTCTAGAGCTATGTAAAAGTCTTCCAAATAAAATAAAACAGTGTTGGGCACTTAGTTCACTCTGTCTAGAAAGGGAACAACAGCTGGCTTACAAATTGTTAGGATTTTAAGTACAAGATGATACATTTATTTTCCAATCTGTAGAGAAGAAAATCAAGCTCATTTCAAAGCACATAAATTTGAAATATTTTTTGTTCAAAACGAGTATAGACCCAAGCATCATAAGCCCATGGAGGATGGGCTTTGGCAAATGTGTACCATCCTCTTTAATCAAGGATATTTTCCAAGGTTTTTTCACTAATTCTGAGCATTATACAGATACAGTACAGAAAAACTACATGGTTTGACCCTGAACTCATGATGCACCCAGAATTCCCACGGATTTAATAATGAATAATAATTGCAAGATCAAGCCATTAATCAAGACATCTAACGAAGAAGAAACACATCAGCTCAGCAGCAACCAATTGACACATAATTGCTTCTTGTTTAATTTTCTCAAAAGAGGGAGGGAAAAGGAACACGATGTTGTTGCTTCACCCTATTCAGGATGAAACAAAGTTCCCTTCTTTGAAAGTTTCAGTGCTGAATCACTGAACAACCATGAGGAAAACCCCGTAAGAGACACGGCACCGTTACTAAACGTTTTGGGGTTTTTTCAGACAGCTCCTACCCTGTGGTGTTTATCTATGGGATAAATCTCACTTCTTCACTACTGCCATCCACTCTGCAGGGAGCAGGAAAGATTTGGAACTGATTCCTACCATTTTTAGGCTTCTAAGTGGCAGATATTTTCTAACATTGCATACCATATCAATAGACATTACCATCTCTTCCCCCTAGCAGTTCATACAGTGTCTCTTTGTAAAATATGAAAGAGGATGCTAAATAAAGGGCACTGACTTTGAAGCTCCCAGTTGATTATTTGACCTAGCTAGCTGCCAGGAGAGGAATGAGGAAGAGGGCAGGGGACAGATGAGGCAAAGAGGGGGAGGCCAAAGCAGCAACAGCAACTCTGAGGTGTTAATGCTTGCTGGTTCTAATATCATTTTCAAACGCACACATTTCCTAACCAGGTCCAGCCCCTGGCACATCACTCATATTTGCTTCCCTGCCATCATTTTGTCTTGGCTAATTTTCCCCAGCAGATCGATGTGTCACACACACACACACACACACACACAGAGTGACCCTACCTCATCAAAACTAACAGCAAGAACATATTTTAGCAATATCCCTAAGACAGACAAGTTGCCTATCAGGGTCTTGTAGGCATTTCCTTCCTATGCTCTCAAGGCCCACACATTTGTCTTCCACATGCCAAGAAGAGCAGAGGTTTCAATTCCTTCAGTTTGCAGAAGCCACAAGGTCAGTCCTGGAAAGAACACAGAATTTTGTCTCTTCCAGAAGAACTCACAGCACTGCACCTGAAGCTGCATCTGAAATCTATCAGAAAGAGGAACCCAAAGTAAACTTCAGTGGGTCACTTGTTAAATGAGCTATTGGTTAGCTCTTTCTTGCATAAGCATGTTAACCCAGATGTTCTCCATGTAAGATCCGAAGCAGTTGGCTTGATCTGACAATCCCAAGGGACTTCAAAAGCCAATGTCCCACTGCAAAGTCCTCCTGGTCCTACACTGCCAGAGAAAGGAGAAGCCCCCATTACATGATGGGGAGAGATGGCAGCAGGAATGATGTTTCTCACAAGAACCTCAGATGTGGGATTTGCAAAGCCAGAACAATTCTGTTCTGACTTTTGAAGAACTCTGCAAAGCCATTTTGTTCCAGTCTGCAAAGCATATGGAGAAGACTTTGGTGAGAAGCAAGATTTCTGTGTGCCAACAGTTGCTGGAACTATTACATTTATCATTACACAAAGATACAAGGGAAGGTTTATTTATTTTATTTTTACATGTGTCAGGGTGGACATAAATTACAGCACTAGTTTTTAAATGTTGCAAAAAATTAATAAGAGAGCTGAATAATCACCCAGGGGTTCCCCCAGAACCACACCCAGGACTTGTGCTTTTCAAGGGGCCAGCAGTGACCACAAGGATACCCCATCCACCCATTCTCTGACAGTGCAGTTCATGAGCATTTGCAGCCAGAGTCTTTCCTGGTGGCACCTGAGCTTGATGGCACATTCAAAAGCAAGACTACTGAAGATGGAAGAGAGGATCAGATGAGGAAACAACATGTCATTGAAAATCCAAGCCCTTCCACTTAGCATTGCATAAACAGCTGGGAACATTTCCGCCATCTCCTGCTGAAATTGACCCAGTTGTTGCCACAAGAGCGAGTTCAAAATCATGGCTTTCATCTCTCTGTTACCCTAGGCATCAGTCCATTTGTGCACATGGTTTCTATTACCCTGAGAGATTGGCTAACTCAAAATAGGGCAGCACGTCACCCTGTCACTTTTGTAGGCAAAAACACTAAAATAAACAGCATTAGGGTGAGTGTACACATACAGATTGCATGATATATATGCTATATACCACAGCTGCAAGAAAAATTGAATCACACCTTTTTCCCCTCTTTTAGTTGTTCCACTGAACTTCAGGTCATTTGATTTAGACTTACAAACACAGAAGGGCTCTGGACAACATTTCATCATGCACAAAAGTATCTTGGCGCATATCTTCTAGCTACAAAAACACTTAAGTTGATTAAATGACTCACATCCACTGCACACAGCTCTGGAGCATTGAACAGCCATCCAAGACAAACTCAGCTCAAAGTTAATATTAGAACAAGCGATAAGAGTGGGCTGTGCTGCGGATGCCATCGAAGATTAGTGGTGGTTCACACAGACTTTCTCACTTACATGTCAAATCTTTTATCTAATCTGTGCCACAAGTGGCAGCCATCACTGCCAGGCTGCAGGACAGCCTGATCTACCACAACCAAACCAGAGTGCTTGAGCAAAGGCTGGAGGTCCCTCCCTAATGCTACCTAAATCTCCAAATTCTACATCTGTTTTGTAAGAAGTGATGATGCACTCATCACGCTGTCTGCACGAGTCTGCAAGGCAGCTGTGAGAGGGTTTTGTTCTTCACCGCAGGATTTCAGTACTGCACCCCTTGTCAGGGGCCGCTGGAGTTCTGCTCTGGGCTCACACCAAAGATCCCATAGCTGCACCTCAGTCTGAACCGTGGCCACAGCTCAAAGTGGCACAAGAGAGATATCTGGCATGCTGGCACCTACCGTGCAGCCCCCAGGCAGACGCATCTCTGTTAACTGCCTGGCTGGCTGTGTAAATGTTGATGTGAACTGACTGAGCTAACTGGGATGAAAACCTTACCAGCGATGAAGTTAAACACTTGTCTCATAAGAAGGTAGATAAAGGTTAGAGATGTAAAGTCAATACCCTAGGGCTATCCAGGAGAATTTTTACCTGTCCAAATCTCTCTTTCTGGACTCTTCTCTCTCCACAGAAGGAAATTTTAGAAAAGAATATAGAAAGATTGGTCACCTTGAGAAAGATTGGCCTTTCCTTGCTTGAGCAAAGAAAGTTGTGTGTCTTCAAAACTGTCCTCACTTCTTATTTCAAAACATGAAATGTGACAAAAGATCATTTTTGGCACTAACTGTGCCACTGCTACTGGGCAGTTCAGGTCACTTGGCCCCCAGAGCAGTCCCATGAAATAGTTTGAGCTGAAGACAGAAAACAGGAATGCTTTTTTTCTGACCTGCTACTGCAGTCATAAAGGATTCACATTTTGTACATTTTGTCTCTCTGGGTTCAAGGAAATGATGGCACAACTGTAATGGCCACCACAGAGCAAGGCATCTGCAGAATAAATTATCACCTCGATCCTTGGGTCCCTTAGAAGAGAAGGCTTAAACACCCAGATTTATTTTTTTCTGTGCCACAGCTACCTAGAAAAACTTCTCTTGTCTTTATATGCCAAAAGAAAGCCTTGAGCAGGTATTTGAAAGATTTTGAAAGAAATCTATGGTATTGGATATAAAGTCTCATAACGTTGTAATGACTTTCTGAAGAATAATATTCCCCATCTGCTTCTCAAAAATTCATGCAGGAAGAACTATTTCAGGTAATAAAAAGTGTGTAAGAATCAAGGTTATTCTTAGTGATCATTTACCTCACAAGCTTGCAAGTGACATCATTGTCAGAAAAAACATTTACCATCTCCTCTTTATGGTATACTATAAACACATTTCATCTGCAGTTAAAATACAATGAAAGCCCAGTATTGCTATTGCTTGACTACTTGGAGAAGGATTCCTGTATTTGGGTACTTTCTGATACCTCAGCTGCCACTGTTTACAGGCAGAGCTGGCTGACGTTTCCCAGATTTGGTTATCAGCTGATGAAAACTGCTTTCAGTAAAAGTTTATTCTTTTATTCCAAGGACAATAACCTCGCTCAGTCTGTGCTGCTAGCCTGAATATTTGAGCAAAAACAGACCAAGGCTGTTCCCCAGGTACTAACAGATTGAAGCCATAAACTCCTGTCTTGTGTTAATCTTACCAGATAAGCAACTTTGGGTCAGTTTATATTTGCTAAGAGACCTCCAAGTGCTGGAGGGAAAAAAGTTGTCCACTAGTGTCCCTTCCTCTGGGGTCCACTAAGTCATCACACAGAACAATTATGGTGGGGTCTGGTCTCTCTAGTGAGGTATTAAGCCAGGGCAAATATTGCTTATTATAGTCTTAAAAGACCCCATTACCTCTCTTTATTCCATTGATGTTAGATCATTGTTCAGGCTAAATTCCAGGTTGGCTAATTACATTGTATCTGCCAGACTGCTTCTCTAATTGCAGAGCAGGTAAATGTAGCCAGAGGGACCTCAGGAGGTTGCCCTGAAGCACAGTGAAAAACATACCTAGACCTTCCCTGTGTGGATACCCACAGTTCACATTTTTCTAAGGAGTCTTTCCATTCCTTACCAACTGCAGAGTTAAAAGATTTTCCTAATATCTTGCCTGAAAATGAAGCCAGTTACTTCTTGTCCTACTTCCAGTGGACCAAGGGAACAATCGGTCATTATGTCCTTCAAAAAACTTATTTTTTTTTAGTTTGAAGAGCCTTGGCACATTCCCTCAAAACCTACTTTTCCCCATTCAAAACAAGCACCAGTACTTCAGGCTTTCCCTGCAGGCCTGCCTTCCTGCATCTCTTAACACCTTTTTCCTCTGAATGAGACTCTCCCCAGTTTGTCTACCTGTTATGAAAGGAGGCGCCCAGAGGTAACACACTCCAAGGAACAACCAATATCCAGCTCTTCAGCTCTGCACTCCTCTGCAGCAGCATCCCACGTGCCACTTGCATCCCTCAAAGCCAGGCTGTTATTCACTCCTCCACACAGCACTTAGGGAGCAGCACCGCGCGCTGTAAAGCTCATCCCGCCTGGGACACAGGTGGAGAAACCGGAATGATCTTTGGAGATCCAAGGGGCTGCTTTAACCCATGCGGCTCCTTTGGTTTGGCTCAGCCAGGGCAAATCCACTCCTGCAGACACAGCCTGATGGGACTGCCTGCACAGCTCCCAAAGCCCTGTCGTGTCAAACTCTGGTGTGATGGTAAAACATTGCTCCAGGCACGCAGAATGAATAAACTTACACAAGTCAAGTCCCAATTCAAAACAGACAAGCTATTACACCATGGGATGTGGAAAGACAGATGGATCAATTTAACTTCAGAAAGACAGAGGGATCAATTTAACTTCAGAATAACCAAGTTTTTTCCAAGAATTTTGGCTCTTCCTCATGAAGAGGCAGAGTAACTTCCTATAAAAGCAGTACCCAAAACTTACCATACTTTTAAAGATGTGAAGCCAGCTTGAAAACACTATGCATGCAATTAGGCAATGAAAACATCTGATACATTTTTTTAACCAGATTTCTAGAAGAATTAAAAAGGACTCTTGGCATAAGCCCTACATATCACTGACAAATATATATGGCATTGTCATTTTAAAGTTAAAACCCAAATGTAAATTTAAGTAAAATCTTAGCAACAGTGTAATGCTAAATCAAATTATGTTATTTTGAGCCTGCCATATTACTAAGTTCCAAACAGTTATTCCACATAATTTCAAAGATACCATTCCAAACTAATTTGCAGACAATTAAAGATGAGACTCTTATCAGTCATCACTGCAGGGAAGCAGTAACCTCTTGGAAATAGTTCCTGTTTAAAGAAAACCAAAACCTTCAATCCAATAAGAAACAGCAAAAGACAATTAGTCTGCATTTATAACGAACCAAAGGACAAATGTATACAAGTGTAAGTAACACCTAAAAACATACAATCTCAAAAGAGTTTTTGGTTTTAGGCAATAACACATCATGTTTTAAAATATATTCTAATCCCAGGCAAAGTACAAACGGGCCCAGCAGCAAGATCTTATTCTTTGCTTTTAATCACTGAAGGTAAAAAGTTTTATATTCCTAGATACGACATGAAAGAGCATCCAAAACATAACATCAGGTTAACTTTGGCAGCGTACCACACTCCCCACCTCCATGGAAATAAATCTGCCCAGAAGGCAAGGAATTCCAGCTTTTCTCAACCAGACTCTTGAAGAGGGCTCCTCCCAAATTCAGTGCACAAGAGCCAACATAACCTTGTTATTGCAATTATTGTGACAAGAATTTGCTGTTACTTCAAATTCCAAATGCAATATTTTTTTTTCTTTTGCCATGGCACCCTGGAATAACCTTTTAAAACACACCTCACATGTCCACAGTGCTCTGTGGGTGCACACCCTGCTAATACGTACTGCAGGAGCAGGTACACCTGGTAGAATCTGTGTGTTTCCATGCAGCTGGAGTTTTTATCTGCTTCATGTGTTACCAGGTCAGTGCTTAACATAACCAGAGCTTAGAATCATAGTTTGTAAACATAATTTTATTAGTAACAATACAGCTTTAAGTGCTCCACCAAATATAAGTGAGATTATGAACTTCAATTTGCTTTACACTTGCAGCACAACAAAACTCTTCCCATTCTTCAGATGACCATCATATGCTGTCAGTGCCAAATCTTGCTTGTTATTTGTCCGCAAGAGCAGCAGCATCTGCTCTTTGGTAGGCTCAACCAGGAGCAAAACAGCTGGGAGCAGCACAGCTCCCTAAAGCACCAGAACAGGCAGCTCCAGCAGCTCCCAGAGATGTCACATCGCTAAATTACTTTATTCCCTGCTGCTTTCAGTTAACATTTTTTGTGTATGCATCTTTAGGCACAAACAGACGCTTGGAACCTTGGTGGTCAAACCCTCCCATCTGCTGCACAGTCATGGTCTCTGCTGACAATGCCTCACCAGTGGTCAGGAAAAGCACAGGCAGTTTCCTGCAGACTTAGGGGCCATTTATGGACAGGTCTCCATCTTTCCCATCCTGTCTGTCTCTTTTTTTTTCCTCTTTTGGTGGTGTTGGTTGCCTGACTGCAGTCGTGCTTGGGAAATAAATAACACAACCCTGCTTCAGGAAACTTAAAGTGATTCAAAGCAGGCACCAAACAATTTCCTTGTGTGCTTTTGCAATTTATTTTTTTATACAGCCACAAAGTAGGATATTCAACTTCATCTATGGAAACACTCTGTTTGTCAGTCTTCTGCATTAATCCAGTGATGTAAGTGTGAGCAGAGTTATAACCTAGAGGCACTAGGCAAACAGAGCAAAGTCTGCCCTCGCTGATTTTTCCTTGCTGCCATCCTGCTGGCTCACACATCTCAACATAGTCCAACACCATCCCTATAAGCAGCAGGAGAGAAAAAACTCCCATACCTGAAAGTCTCCGCAGGCTTTAGAAATGGACTGACAATAGTTCATGGACAGACAGAAGACACTGAAAACACATAAAAGACACAGCAAAAAGCAATCCCAACCCGATATAGCACAGATCTGTGCAAGGAGCCTGTCCCTCTCCTCCAGGCAGCATTTACACACAGCAGTACAGCACACTGGCAGCAGTTGCAACCTGATGCCTTTCTCCAGAGCTGCTGGTAGAAGCCACAGACCACCAATTTAAGCAGCCTTTTTTGGTAAATGCTCCCATCTTGTCTTACAATAGTCTGATGTGAAATATCATGTTTCCTGATATTAAAAAAAAAAAATTAAAAATCACCATTAATTTTTTTTTTAGCTATTGTGCTTCTTCTCATGAAAAAATGGCAGACCTTAGACCACTTTCACTTTATTTTACCGTTACTTTTTCCCCTATATTTTTATTTAACAACTCCATTTCAAAACCAGAAATCCCTGGAAGTTCAGTCCTGCTATCTCCAAAATCCTATCTTTACTTTAAG
>QWTY01064633.1:0-13460 GCA_008033365.1 Pseudorectes ferrugineus
TTTTTTGGTTGTTGTTTTTTTTTTTTTAATTAAGGGTTATTTTGTTTGATGATTAGATGAATGGGACCAGAAATAACTAAATCAGCCAGCAAACCTGCCAATTACTCTGGTGGGTTTGTCATGAAAACTGTCAAATAGTTGACACACAGCACAAATTGCGTACAGTGCTCAATGCCAAAGGAAATCATATAGACTATTAACCTTGAGACCAGCAGAGGGTAAAATACAGAGCCTTGCTGGTCGGAGCACCTGTAGTAGCTCAGCATATGGAGGTGTATGTGTGGAGGCTTCTAAATAAATGCCAAATGTCTTCCAAGTTGGCTGAAGGGAACTGAAGGGAGAGGGGTGAGTATCTTGTAACTTTAGATGTGTTGCCATGGTGACATGAGCCCATAAACTAGAGGAAGCCTGTGAGTAATCTATAATTGAGAAGTATAGGAGAGGCTAAGTGGCATTGCTGTTTGCAGAGATTCAGGTACATAATGGGGAACCTAATGCTACATTCATTGTGCTCAGTCCTGTCCTCATTCTGAAGAGTGCTTACAGTTTACCTACTGCTGGTTTTCAAAGGCTCCCTGTCACTTGAAACACGTACATTTGTTTCATTTAACAGCAAGTTGTTGACCCCTGCCAACATCTGATCCCAATCAGGGGTTTCTATGTACTGCACAAATAGGGTATACATGCTGCATCTGGTAACCATACTGTAAAAGCAAAGCAAATTTTGGTCTGTAACTTCTGGAACTGCTGGTTCTGTATTTCAGTTGTACTATGGAAGCTGGATAGTCCTGTAAAGACATAACACTAAAGCCTCGAGTCAGCAAGGCCATCAAGCACATGATTTACTCTAAGAGCTTAAGTGCTCTAAGTGAGGATGGATAGCCCAAGTGCCTAAAGTTATACAGATGCTTAAATGCTTTGTAAACTCAGTGTTTAAGGACTTTATCCCAAAGGATGCTGTAGAAACTTCCACTGAAATAAGTGAGGATGAAGGAGTCTTTGTGCAGTGTCAGCAGCTACAAGAATTGTATGAAAGAAAGAAAGCATGTTATTGCTATTACATTCTTGCATACTTTACCATGGAAAAAATAATCAAAATTACTTCCGGGTTTGGTTTGGGTTTTGGGGGGCTTTCGGGGGGTGAGGGGGTGCGAGGTGGAATGGGGGTGTATCATATGATAAGTATTTGGATAATTTAATCTGCATTAAAACCTGTCTTAATTATAAAACCAGTATAGGTTGGAAGTGGAACGGGATTCCACAGATAGTCCATCCTTTTGAGGTCGTGAATAGACCTTTTCATTTCCATGGAGTTTTATAAAAAACGTTAAAAAGGAAGAAAGTCTTTTCATTCAAAATCATGTTTATGATCCATCCCTTACAACAATTTTCAAACTGTTAAACACACTGGGGTACTCGTCTTCTAACATTACTTACAAATGTTAATGGAATTGTGCACTTTGTTTAACTTCTGTTTTAAATGTGAGAGATACTTTACAACAAACAAAACACTCCTGGTATAAAATGTTGACTGTCCACCACATCTAGGGGTTTGCTCTCTAGCCCAAGTTGTTTAAAATAATAAAAAAACTGCTGCTTTCATCAGAAGTTGCAGTATTTAAAGTAGTACTCTCTGTCTAGAGAAACTGTGTATTTACACCATGTAAATGAAGAACTTTGTTTTTTCCCCCCCTTTGATATTTAATGATGACTGAGATAGCAGACTCGTTGGAGCAGAGACCTTCCACTGTCTTTCAGTAATACCAGCATTTTCAGAATCTGAAATTTTTTTCACTACACAAATTCCCACCAAATGAAAATAGGTGCACATAGCTTCAGGCAAAACAGTATTTTTACCCCACCATGAAAGAGGTCCTGGAGTTGCTAGAAAAATCTGTTTGTAATATGCTTTACTGCTCATTTTCCACAAAAACATCAATCCTGTATAACACCTATGTATCTATATAAATAATCTTGCTGTGTGTTTGTACAGTACCTGGTACAAGGCAGACCCATTCTCAGCTGTTTCCTAAACACTGTTGCAATCAAAATAAGCAGTAATGCGGTTTGGCTTGAAAGATATAATCTTTCACAAAGGGGTGTTGGGGAGAAGCTTGGTCCTGGCAAGAATGGGAGAAGCTGTAATTGTACAGGGATTATAAAGAATGTAAAATTCTAAGATGCAATCACTTCTGCAGAGCAACTGAGCACCAGTATGAGTTTGTTTGTGGCTGTATGGCTGGGTTTTTAGTACTGCTGGTGAGACGTGTAAGCTGTGCCAAGCCTTGATGTGTAGAAGGCAAATCGAGTCATTCCTCATTGAGCAAATCAGAACTCCACACTCCCTACAAGAATGTTTTTCACATTGGTCTGACTGGTTCAATGTAAGACATTTCAGGAAAGAAAAATTTTATGAATGAACAAAAAGTTTCAGCTTCATTGCAGTTTCTCTTTGAATTGGGGGGCAGGAGTGGTAAAACCCAAATAAACCCCCTAAACAGTCAAGAAAAAGAGCTGAAGGTTTGTGGATGTTTTTATTCTTGCACTTTCTTTTCATGTTTTTCCAGTTCAGGTACTGTGTATCCCTTGAACTTAAGTATTTACCCCGGTGCTTCTAAGGCTCAAAGTTACATGCAAGTGGAGGAAAAAGGCCATGCATTCTCTCTCCCTCCTGCCCACCCCTCTGTACTCTGCTCAATTATTTTCTGTATTCATACAAATAAAAAAGATAATTGTTTTCCTCCTAACCTTACTTGAAAACAGCCCTCATTAAACTCTATGGTGGGAAAAGGGTTGGATAGGATGCCAGTGCGTTAAAGGGCTTCTCTGTCTGGCTTGGGAAGTGCCTTATGTAAGGAGCTGTTGCACCACAGCGCAGCTGAGGGAATGGGGACAGACGCCGCCTTTGAACGTGACTGTAGCTGGGATCCTTTATGGAGCTCTTGCAGTGACTGTGGTGGCCCTGGGAAAGCAAAGTGGTGGTTCTTCCCCACCGTCCAAAGTGCATCTGTGCTCTGCCAGTTTGGAGCTCCGTGTTGGCGTGGCCTTGCTGCTGCTTGCTGGGGTGAAACTGGCACAGAGCTGCCTCCAGCCCTTTTACTACAGACAGGCAATGCAAGGGAGACCAGACTTTGTTACCTAATAGCACCCTGCTGCTTGAAGAAATGGCATATATAGTGTTTTTCTGATGTTCTCCTAGCTGCATTTTTTCACCAAACAACCCAGCTAGTGCCTAGAAGATGTTCATGGGATTGCTTCTGAATTAAAACTTCCTGCAGTGTGCATGAAATGGTGCATTGCACATCTCGGAAAGTGAAATGTTACCATCCAGCAGACATGCTCTGTGCTGCCCCTGGCAGCAGGATATTAGCTCGGAGGGAATGTAGCAGGACAAAATGGTGGTGTATTAAATTGAAAATCACAGCAATGGAGGGGAGAAGCAGCTGTGTTGGGAGCTGCCAAAATTGTAAATAAAATTATTTGGGTGGATTAAGGAAGTTGGTTAGACAGAAGTTAGAGCTTGTTCCCCAGGTCCCTCCGCTGTAGTTCAGAGATGCAATGCACAGAGCAATGCTACTGCTGCTTAACTTTTGATTAATTGTCCTTACTGATAGAAAGTTCCTCCAATACTATCTAGATTTTTAATGCTTAAATGACCTGTTTTTCATGTCCACTGCACATGTTCTCTGTTGTGCACAGTAATCTTGTGAATATTTGAATATGATACTTTAATCTGCTATTGTCTGAACTTCTGTTAATTTAGTCTTTCTGTACAGGTCTTGCTTTATTGTAGTTCTTTTTATTTCTGCAGCAAACTAGATAGCCAAATGGAATGAACTCCAAATAACCTCACAGAGAAATGGCTGTTGGTCTGTGGTGGTCATTGAAGGGCTGCACTGGCCTTGACAGCTGTGCTGAGCAGAGCTGCAGCTGTGTGACACAGGTGAGAAGGGGGATGCTGCTGAAGCGCAAATGAAATCAAGATGTGTCTAGTAATGGTCTGAAGTCCTATCCTCAGTTATACTTGGTTCAGTGGCTCAGCAATTGATTGCTTAAATCAGAGGGATTTTTCTGCCCTGTCATCTTTATTCTTGGCCACATCAAGTACTCTGAGCAAGTTGCCGTGGAGAATTCAGCCTTTGAGTGCTTCTAATTCAGAAGATGGACTTTCTGGATTGTGAATAACGTGTTTGTGTCCCTGTATTTCCCTGTGGTTCTGTCAAACTGAAGTTTTTATTTTTCAGCTTAGAGAGACAATGAGAGGTGGAAGAGTTGAAAAAGGGAAGAACTGCATTCACTTCAGGAAGAAATATACTTTGCACCATCCCAGAGTGCTGTAAGCAGTGATGATCCTGCTGCTTGTCCTGCAGCCTGGTGCAGGCTTTGGTGGGCATGGAAATGAACGAGCACTTGTTTACCATTGAGAAGCTTGTCTTTCTCTAATATGAGTACAGCCCTTCTGCAATATAGCAAACCAACCCGGACTTGGGCATTAGGAGTTTTGCACCAGGCTGCAATCCTTTAGATATTTATTATTTGTTTATACAGATGGACATACCTCACTCTACTAGAGAGGTACAGGAGTAGCGATTTAACAGGAAGTAGGCTGTGTGACAATGTAGCAACTACTCAAGCAAACAAGCTACTTTGCACTCTGTAGTAGTTTACCTTTTGTATGTGATTTTCACACAGAGTTCTTACGGTCCTATGCAGGGGTCTGGGGAGGCAGCAGAGGGAATCACAGGGCCACCTCAGTATGCGTCTTATGGTGGTGACTCTTAGGGGTTGAAGGCTGCTGGTGCATGGTCTGTATGGCTGTGGCAGCATCACCGTGAGCTTGTGACAGACTGGGCTTTGAAAGCAAATCTTATCTTCTGTAAGTGAAAGGAAGCTGTGTGTCCTGGGGTGAGCAAGTTGTGGGGGCTGTTGCATGCTGGTGCAGCTGCACAGCTGTCACACCTAAGTGTAAAGTGAAAAAGGCTGCTGCAACAAAGTGATTCACATCTATTTAATGCAAGTGCTCCTGAGTAATTTGGTGGGCTGACACCAGATCATGACAACACAGGTTGAAGGGTTACTGGTCTCATCAGCTTGTGCTTGGCTGCTGCTCTGTTGCAGCTTCTCTCGTCCTATTTTTTCTTGAAGAACTGTGTAGCTGTAGTGATTTTATCTTTATCCTAACCACAGGAGATAAATGTGATATGGTTGATATTATGACACATCAGATTCCCTTGGTCCGTTCAGTGGCTTCTCATTTGGTTTAATAATGGCTATAAATCTAATAATTCCTGCTTCCACACAGAGCATACAGTTGTGTTTGCTGTCATCCATGGCTATAAGAAAACAGGTAAGTGAGGCCAAGATGTGAAAGAGCAATTTAAAAATGGCTGGTTATCAGAGCTGTGTTTCTGTCATGAATTTATGGTGGTGTAAGAGTGAATGACAAATTTTGTTTGGTCCGTAAAACATTAGAATAGAGCCAATTTGGACATATAACCTTGTAAAGCACATAATGCCATATCTGAAATAACGCTGGTTTCTTAAACACATGTGCATAACAGATGCTTCTGAAGCAGCTATTTGTACAGGGTGTTTAAGAAACTGTTTTGGTTATCTTCCTCAACAAGTTTAGTTCATATTCCTTACCCCCAAGTTATAGTGCTGTCATCTGGTAAAGTCTTAAGTAAGGGCAATTTTCAGTAAGATTAGTTTGGCATTCAAGGTTAGGGGTATGTTGATGCTCTTCTTGAAGAAGGAGGTTGTTTTTTTAGTAATCCAGTATGTTATGAAATACACTTTTAGGCAGTAATGTAAACAGCCATTAGCTTTCAGTAGTAGTTAGAAGAGAGGTAACACACATTTTTGCAAACTAGGGCAGGCACAGAGGAGTGAGTTAAATTGAATGTTGGCGTATATAAAATGAGTGGAGAGTGCTGGTGTCCCATGCAGACTGAGTCAAAGATATACCAGTAAAAGCAGCTGTAGAGACGCTCCATCATTTGAGATGACAGAAGTCCTGTGCTTTAAAGCAAAGGACTTGGAGTCCTGATTTTCCACCAGCATGAGAATGAAACATCCACAGTAATTTTGTTTATCTGAATATTTGTTATGTTTATTCACAACATTGGCATCAGGCTGTTGGATTAAAAGTTGCTTGACTCTAGACACACTTCGTACTCCCGAAAGTACAGAGGTGCTGCTTTGTATGTGATTGTGCAAATGGGACCCTGGTGTGTCTGGGCAAAACATAAGTGTAGAGCTTATTTCTACCGGCAGTCAGGCTTCTGAAAAAAACTTAACTTGCAGAAATGAAGGAATCTGGTCCTGGGGTCCACCCACGAGAAGCATCCAACTGCTTTTCAGTAACATGATGAAGATAGAGTATTTGGCATAACAGCCTGGTGTGAGGAGGCGCTGCCTCAGGGAGTGTGGTAAGTCTCTCAGCAGTGGCACAGGACTCTCTGTGGCTACAAACTCTGGAGAGAAGGAATAAAGCCAGCTAGAGTCACATGTCAGCGTTTTGAGGGTCCCTTTAGGTAAAGTTTATTTAGCTTTCCAGGAAGCTGCAGTATTTAATCTGACCTGAAGCAGCAAACAGATGGAGGGATGTATTCTGTCAGAGAAGAGAGCTGTATTTTTGGCTTTCACTTCAAGCAAGAGATTTGTAGGTGGCTTGCTCAGTGTTCTATGAATTTGATGCTCTATATATTGCTAAACTGAGCCTATCTTTTGTAAGCAACATAATTTTACAGCCTCCTTATGCTTAAACGACTTCTTCACCCAGGAGTTAAAACCAGCTTCCTTCCAAATTTGATGCCCTGTTAGACCATAAGTTCTGCTGCTGCAGGGAGCAAGTCATTCATGTTGGCTTGACTGGGAGTTACTTATATCCTCCAGTGGAGCCATGCATTTCACTTTACAGATGAACCAGTGCATTCTGGTTTTTTGTTTACATATCTGAAAGGAAGGATTCTTTCAGGATTCATTTCTTTATAAGGCTTTTAACTGAATGGAGGCTCTTTCCTGTTAAATTGAACTCAACTTTCACAAGTGCATATGTGTGGAAATCTCCCCTTCCCTGAGACCATGCCCAGTGAAGAGGAGGAAAAAAGTGAACATTCTTGGGAAAGTTTGTTCTCATCATAGAATAGCCTCTTATAAAATAGAAAAAAACCTGAAATTGTTGCAATGCTGCTTAAGTAAATAACAGTCTAAGTTGGGGCTTGAAAATAGTTGGTCCTCCCTTTTTTTCAGGGTAAGCTATTCAGCATTCCAAACTGGCTTGTGCTGGGAGCAGACATCACCAGCAAGGTATTTCCTGTCTCCTTTTGCCAAATGCTAATAATAATAATAATAACAATAAAGATTTAAAAAATATACTCAAATCAGTACTAAGCCATGCATGATTTCATTTGGCGGCACAGGGCTTGCTCTACATAACTTCTATCTTTTTTTTACTTATATGCCTGCCAAGAGCTTCTGAATTAATTTGCCCATTTCTCACTCCCTGTCTTCCCCCTGCTGAAGGAAAGGCGTAGTGTATCACACTCTGAGCCAGAGGTACATATGGGATGGGGAGCTCCAGCTGACCAGTTCAAGACCTTGGCTGTCATGTGAGGGCAGTGCCTTGGCTACTGAGGCTGGGCTGTCTCTCCCCTTGGGCTCCATCTCAGGCATGCTGCCTGTCCCCAGCACTACTACTTCTTGAAGGTTTAATTTCTTACTGGCTTTTTCTGGTGATTATGTCTCAACTTGGGCTTCCTTCCCAATTGAGTTTGGCCACATTGACCATAAGCAATAGGTGCCCACTTCTTCTTCCCAATCTCCTCTGAAGAAGGAAGAGTAGAAACCTGGTTTTTTTGTGGAGCACAGGGTGTCTATTCCTTTACATGGGTGCCTAATCCATGACAGGTTCTAGTTGTGCTCTAAAATGTTTCAGATCCCTTGATCTATGGTTACATCAGGAAAAATGAAATAAAATCTCTGGTACTGAGTCATGAAGAGGAGTTTGCTTGTAAAGAGTGAAAACCTGATATGCAGTAGATACACAACAAGAAAGCACAGCCTTGCCAACAAATTTCAGTGTCACAGGGAAAACCATGAGAACATTTCTGAAGTTTCAGTCCTGCAGAGAGTAGCCAGGAAGGAATGAGTGGGAATTTCTTTTTCATTGAGGGCAGAAAAAAATATGTAAAACTATTTTAAGTGTGAGACTCTGAGCTGCCTCTCCTTGTGAAATGGTGATACCCTGAAGAGGCAGGCTTAGATTTGTGGCACATTAAAATGAAGAAACATTTTCATGGTAGTTGATAGTGGTTTATGACACATCAGTTCCAGTTTCTGCTTTGTTAAACATTTTTAAAGCTGCTTCAGTGCACCCAGCTTCCCTTCCTTAACTACTGGGAACTCTGTGAACCCCTGGCTTGTTTGTCTCCAGCCACAGCTGGAAATGCTGGATAGGTCCCAGCATCCCATTTTGCCTAGGCAGCACCTGTGTTTTCTGAGGTAAAATCTAATATACAAATATGAACATAATTTCTGGAATCAGTTAGAAACTGTGCATCCACATGATCCTCTGTGTATGTGTGAATTGTTTTTCTTTGGCTTGTTAAATTCATTATAGAAGAAAAAGCTTCCAGTGGAGCCCGATTCTGATGAGCCTGTATGGGTTAAAAGGAAAGAAGTAGTTACTGTCCAGAAACCACTTTCTTTTGGCACGTGTTCCCTCTAGTCCTTTGTGATCTCACCTGAAGGTTTTTATCTGACATTGGTTCTGGATTGAGTCTGTATTGCTGATGGTGCATTTGGCTGTGAAGATGAGGTTTAATTGATTTTCAAGGGTAGGAGAAAATGGTGTTCTTGATAACCATTGCAGTTTCAGGTAATGTATGCTAACACTGATGTGTGAGCTGCTCAGAGCTAATAATAACTGGCTGATGTGACCTGACTTGGCATTAAAATGCCTAGTAGAGCTTGCTGTGGCCTTGTAAAGAGATTTTGTATTTTTGTGTCTGTCTGCTGATGGATCTCTAGTGTACATCTCCCTTGCTTTGCATCAGGATTTAATCACAAATCAGGTTGCTCCAATTATTTCTCCTGCTAAGACTTTGACCTCGATGTTTGTCTCCTTAGGGTGAAGGGGCTTTCAAGAGTGGGTGAAAAAGCTGTATACCTTCCCAGTTTGTACCAGAGGACAAAAAAAACATATAGACCCTTCTCTGCCCATTTCCTGGGGCAGCACATGATTTGTGTGTCTCCATGATATTTCTTGAAAGCTCTAGGTAACAGCCCTACATGATTGATTAATAAATACCTTGGTAGCTTTGACAGGGAAAACTGGGCATCTCATGGCTACTTCAGAAAGGCAGCAGCAAGCTAGAAAAACTGTAGTGTGCTAACTCTCACCTGACCTGCTATTCCTGCAAAGTTCCCACCAAGGAACTCCCAAGGATACTGAATTTTATTTCAGAACACCAAGGAAAAATATGGAAGAGTTTGGAAATGTCAGTGCTGGAAGTGGGGCTTGCCAGAAGTAGTAACAGACCAAACTTGTAAGGTAAACAATGTTGCACTATGGACTGACAATATCCCCCCATAATCTGTATTAAAAATAGATTTTACAGGCTCCAGTTTTAGCATGATCCACTCAGTAATTCATATGGCATTCCCATATGTTAGGGTGAGAGGAAGGTGGAAATAGTAGGAGTCGGGGAAAAAGACACTGACTGATTCTTATGCCATTTCAGTTCAGTTAATTGCATGTGTTTAAAATGTTGTAACGTGAGCAGATGGGATGTTTCACAGTTATGTGCTCTGTGTGTGGATATATATACACACACATATATATATGAAGTTCTCTAGCACTTGATTCCACAGGGCTGTACTGAGGCTTTACCAACCACGCACGTTGGGTTTGTATGGGTGAGAGGATAGCATCAGTGGTGGGATGGGATGAATGATTGATCTAATATTGGGATCCCCAAAACCACATGAGATGTGCACATGTTCAGTGAGCAGTCCCATAGCTTGCAGCTGTGTTGCATTTGGTGACAACCTCAAGACACTATTTCAAAGGTTGTTGTGTCTTCTTATATGGAGCCACACACCTCTGAAATCAGTAAACAAATTTTTTCAGGAATCTGGACCTCAAATGTACTTAGTACTTTAATATCAGGGTAGTTTCAGTCTGGGAATAACTTCTAGAAGAAGGAGAGTTGTCCCTGGAAGCAGTGGTTGTGCATCCTGCAAGGTTACAGGAATGTGGGTTCCCTCCTCTTGCCAAGATTGCTGGAGCAGCCAGGCTGCCGAGGGCTGCATGCCAGTAAGCATCATCGAGCTTGGGCAGCACTCTGGTTACAACTGGGATAATGGGTGTTCTTCTGTCTATGGTAAAATCCCACTTCAGTCCTGACTCTGCAGTCTCCTTGCTCCCTTTTGCTGGCAGCATCAGTGCCAAGCCTGTGGTGGGTCACCAAGTCACCTGGCTGCTTTCCTGAGCTATTTTCTAGTCTTGTTTGCTCAGTTCTGTCCCTGTTGCCTGCCCTCCACCCTGGCCCCTTCCACACAGGTGCTTTTGGGGAAGGGGCAGCCTCCTCTCCACACGGAGCAGCCTGCCATTTCTGTGCTCCTCAGCAGGAGTGTGGCAAACAGGCTGTTTTCCTCCTTGCTGCCACAGCCCTCAAAGGATAGAGTAAAGCAGATGGCGCCGTGCTTAATGAACAGCCAGCCTGTTTGTCAGCTTGGGCGTTGCTCTGCATGTGTATCCCATGTTTGCCAAAGCTGGGCTTTTCGACTGGAGCCTCTGCTCCTGCTGGGATCTCATTGGGAAGATGAGGGACGCCTCCCCTCTCTCCCCAAACTCTGGTCCCTAAGGTCAGCCTTTGCTCAGATCAGCTCTTCCCTGAGAGCAGCAAGGCTTTCAGCAGGACCTGTGTGTATAGCTGGGCTTCACTTTGTGTAATGTAATTTCTCTGAATCTTCAGGTAAGACAAATCTTTTATTTAAAATCCATTTTTCTTTTCTATTTTTCTTATCTTAAAGAATTCTTTGGGGTAGTCTTTAGCTTTTAAGAGCTTGAAAACACATGGCTGAACCCAGGGGTTTTGCTTTCTTTCACTTAGACTGGTAGAGACATGTTTGGCCAATTTCAGCATGAACTGTAAGTGATTTGGACCCGACGGCTCTTTGCTTACAGGGATTTTGTTTCATTGGGGTTTTTTGTTTGCGTTAGTTCTAGTACCAGGCCATACAGCACTTGCGCCCAATTTTCAAGCTGCATCCTCTTTGCTTTCCTTCCTGCTCTCCATGGATTGGGAGGTGTGAGGAAGGATCATGTGGCAGCCAAACCTCAGAGGATTCTTGTGTCATGCAATACCAGCTGAAAGTGCCTCAGCAGGTCCCAGCTGAGACATCACCTCACCTGCAGCTGGCAGGCGTTGTCCATCTGTATTTACACATGCCGACAATAAGTTGGTACAAGTGGATGCAGGACCTCATACGCTGGGACTGATTTGGGACTGAGGTATCAAGCTGCTGCTGTGTAGATAAAATGGAAACAATACAATAATCTTTTGCCCTACTATTGGTTAAGAAAGGCCAAATGTGTACTAAAGCTGGGTTGAAGAAATACTTTCTCACCCAGTTTCTGGAAGTCAGGGAAGAGATGCAGGAGCTGGGCTGAGCTGTTGCCTCTGGTTCCAGTGAGCTGCTTGGCACCTTACAGCTCCTTTCCTCCTCCCACCCATTATTTTGTCTCATCCATTAATTTCTTAGCAGGTGCCCTCACACTGGGAGAGCTTTCAGTACTGAAGAGTCTTTGTGGGCTTCAGAAGGAAAATAAGAATAATTGGCTGGGCAGTATAGGCAAGGATCCGCTGTCACTACCCTTGGTATACCCAGGGGAAATAAGGAGATTCAGTCCAGTGCTTTTCAAGAATGAAAGATTAGTTCAGGATGAGAGAATCTTTTGGTCTTTTAAAGGGGCAAAACCTTGAGCCACAGAAATTGAATAGCAACATGTAGAGTGGTAGTTGAATAAAAATAAAATGAGAGCACAAAAAAAAAAAAGCCTTAAGCTCTTTAGTTTATCTTATTCTCCAAGTTCTCTATCAGACGGCAAGCACCTGCTCAGTGCTTAGGTATTAAGGACAAACTGTCAGGAGACTTTTTATCTTCAAGTGATACCTGCCTCTACACTGCCTTCTGTTCATCTGCTGATCACATGTTGCAAGGTAGAAAGCATTTTCTGGTCACAGTGACTTGTTTTACAAGTTACTGAAGTGTAAAATCATTTCTACCAAGGCATTACAAAATAAAATAGTTTTCAGTTATTTCTGTTTTGGCTGTATGTTGGAGTCAATCTGAACCAATGCATGTGTTTATACTTATTAATAAAATATAGCTTTATATAGAAAATGTTCCCACACTTGGTTTCTCCCTTGTTCAAGGGAATGAAAAGAGACAAGGAAAAAGGCTTTAAGGTACGTTAAGAGATGGATGAAAGCCAAAGTCAGAGAATTGTTACAAATTTCAGCAAATGGGTTGAAGAACAAGGGAAAAAAGATGAAAAAAATGGAGTGTTAGCAATGTGAGCGTGTATTACACATTTATCTAATTTTACATTTACTTACATTTGCTCCTATATTTATAGCACAGAAACGTTTCAGAATTATCCTAAATCTCTCAGGAGAAGACAGTGTTTTCTTACCTGAAAGCATCAGGTGTGACCCCTAGGAAGGGCCTCTAGAAGCAGAAATCAGAGGATAAGCTAAGCTCATGCCTTTTCTTTTATTTTTTCTTCCCCAAAAAGTTTTAATGCTTCTAAATATTCACAGTGTTTAACTGTGTTTAATAGTTGATAGATCCTGTTAAACTCCAGAGTAACAGAGTATTTTGGATTTGGGGAAAGGTGGGTGTCGTGGTTTGACACTGGCCAAACACCAGGCACCCATGAAAGTCGCTTACTCATCCTCCCCTGCCACAGCTGGGCAGAGGAGAGAAAAAATTAACAAAGGGTTCACTAGCTGAGATAAGGATTGGGAGAAGATACTCCAAAGGCAAAACATACTCAACTTAAAGGTACAAAGTGAATTTATTACTAACAGAATCAGAGGAGGGTAATGAGAAGTAAAATAAGCCTTTAAAACACCTTTTTTCCCCCAGCCCCTCCCTCCTTCCCACCGACAGTGCAGGGAGACAGGGCATGGGGGTTGTGGTCAGTTCATCACCCGAGGTTTTCTTCTGCTGCTCAGGGAGAGGAGTCCTTCCCCTGTGAGACCGTGGGGTCCCTTCCCATGGGAGACAGTTCTCCGTGAACTGCTGCAACGTGAGTCCCTCCCACGGGCACACAGTCCTCCCAAAACTGCTGCAGTGTGGGTCTCTCCTTCCACGGGGTGCAGTCCTTCAAGGACAGGCTGCTCCAGCCTGGGAGCAGGGCCCCCTCTCTCCACCGGGTCTCCCAC
>QWTY01064640.1:0-7500 GCA_008033365.1 Pseudorectes ferrugineus
GGAGATCCTTCTCTTATAGTGAAGAACCACCTTGTCTCCCCTTTTATAGCCCTGCCTCAATCAGCCCTGTCATGCACCCTTCACCTGGCAGGGTGTGTTCATTGCGTGTAGCACCTCACTGTGTTTCTAGGCACATCCAGACCTCACACACAAGAAAAAAAAAGAAAAGGTGGCAGAGCCATATCCTACTTTTTTTTTTCAAAGCAGGGTGTCAGTGCAAGCTTCCCTGGCAAAATAAGTGCATCACTAAAATGCTTTTAATGCAGGCAGCATCAATGGCTGCTTGGCAGCACATGCCAAGTGCCCCGATGGTCAGGAAGAAAACGTGCTCAAGCACACGCCGAGCTGGGAGGTCCCAACCCAGCCCTTCTTCAGGGCTCCTCAAACACCATCTCTGAGCAGCTGCCGGGAAGCCATAAGCCAACAGCAGGCCTTGTTTCTGCTCCTCCACCACCAGTTCTCTACTGCTAATGTGCCTCTGCCCCTTTGAAGAAGTTGCTTAGAAATTCAGCAGCAATTATGCAAGCTTTAGTATTAAAAAATGCACGTGGATCTGAAAGCAAATATGAAGCTGCTGCTGCTGTAACGCTAGCTTTAAGCTGTCTACAGTCCCTAGAAATTCTCAGTGGGATGTTTGAGAAGGATGTATATGTGTTGACAACATTAAATGATCCATGGCTCAAGGACAGAATTGAAACCATACATCTACTTCATCCAGGCACTGATCACTGGGAGAGTGTTTTTCTTAAACTAACCACGGAAGGCCAGGCACCTCGTCCTCCCCAGAAAGGCAGGGGTGGCTCGGGGAACAGAAGGGGCACACACGCTGCTACCACATCCCGGTGTGTAACAGAGCTCCAGTGAAAAGGGAGAGACACATGGACGCCATCAGCAGGAGAAATGTTATTGTGGCTGCACCATCTTTGAGGGAAATTGAGCGTGTCACTTCGGTGCATCACCCTCTTCTCATCACCTCCCAAAGAGGCAGCGCCGCTCGCACACAGCCGCGCAACATCTGGCGAGAGGGCGAGGAGGGGCAGGATGCTGCGAGATTCACTGAGGTGAAGATTTGCCCACTCTGCAGTACCAGCCCCAGAGCACAGCCCGGGATGCCCCTGCGCCACCCCTGGCACTGCAGCAGGAGGAGAGCCCCCAGCAGCGAGTGCTGAAAGCTCTGGAAAGCTGTAGCCTTTCCTAGACATGAAATTCTCAAGGACAAGGAAAAACTGGCAGACAACAGGGAGGATTAGGTGGTTCCCCAAGGAACACAAGGAACGCTGCAAGACTGTGTTGTTGCCCATTTCAGTGGGGTGATTAGGCAGTATTTGATGCTGGGAGGATGATTTCTATTAGGCAATTTTGTGAGCCTTAGCCCGGCTATTAACAGTAGGTGGTGGGAAGTCATGTTTGCCTGCATGCAACAAAGCCAGACTCCTCCAGACTGCAGTGCCCAAAATCCAGGCCTGCCACAGGCAGCACCCTGCCCCAGGGAAGCACTCTGCTTGCTCTCCCTTCGAAAGCTGGTTGCTGGTGCTTTCTGGTTCTTGCTGCTTTGCAGCACACTGCTGTGAGCTGCTTGGGGAAAACCTCCCTCCCTGGCTCTCCTGCTACTCCAACCCCATCTCCCTGGTCCCTGACTCAGGTACTGGTTTCCATCATTTCAACTATTACCAAACTAAAGGGTATTTCTTTGCTCCCTCATTTATGCAGAATGTTTATTTAATAGGCTGGCCAGCTTCAATTAGGTCTGTGATTACTCACAGATGACAGCTCCAGCATAACAATGTTTACTCTCAAACTCCATCTCCAAGTATAGCCTGTGATATATTTAAGGAGAAGGTATAAAACCATTAAAGTTGAAATAGCTTTACCTATGGCAGTGAAGTTTCTCTAACAGCTGGCAACTGGGTAAAAATGTACTGGGGTTATCAGCCCCCTTCACCCAGATGTTCAGTTACCCTACTGAAAACCTCACGTGGTTGAGTTGTCCAGATGTCTTTGCCTTGTTGCTGACACGTGGAACTCCTTGCTACAGGATCTGTATTGTCTAAAATGAAGTTTAATAGCTTTAAGTGCATTTTCATTTGTTCATGAAGCATCAGGGCTGGTGGCTGGAAGTGAAACGCAGCACCTTTGGGTCAGATGTGTCCCTAAGATGCTTGGGGTGCATTGGCAGGAAGGTGTCTCACAAAAGGAATATCCAAAGCTGTCTCCTCAATGTGGTTTTACCTCTCAGGAAATGCCAGTGAGAGTTCCTGGTCTCCATGGCTCTGGAAATTGCATTTTTAGAACCCAGAGTCTGTGTCTTTGTAAGGGGCCCAGCCTGGGTGCCCCGACAAGTTTGGTACCCAAACCTTTAGCTGGGTGAGAGTTACAGCTCTAGGGAGTGGGGAGAGGGGCTCTGGGGTGGCTCAGAGGCAGAGGATGGGCCTCCCCCATCCCACCACCCACTGTCCATCCAAGGGGGCTGGACTGGCTGTGCAAAGCAGTCCCAACGAGAGTCCTACCTCTCTTGCAGTATCTTATAGCAAAAACAGCTTCCACACATCCCCGCGGGTTAATCAGCTGCTTGGAGACTAATTAGTGCCAAATGCTCTTATCAAGAAGACACAGCTGGGTGCAAAGCCGGGCACTGCAATGGCCGGGACGTCCACCCCTTGCCCAGGACACAGCCTGGTCCTTCCCTGAGCCCTCCAGACCAATGGTGATGACCCCAGTCTGGCCATCACCCTGGAGAGGGAATTGGCAGCAGAGGTTTAGGAGGGATAGGAAACTTCCTGGCTTTAATTCACTGAACTCTTTTGTTTCAACCACATTTAATATCTTAGAAATTACGAGTCACAGGGACCTGGGTGAGCCGAAGGAGAAGGCGTGATCTGTGAGGCCAATTAAGAGGCCGATGGCACATAGTGAAACGGGAGCCCCTCGGGGGAGGCCAAGGTTACATAAATAAGTGTGTGAAGGAGCTGCACTGAATCTGCAGACGCTCAGCCACCAGTGATGCCCCTTTGAATCTGGGAAAATTAAATATAAATAATAAATGTTTAACCACACAGCAAATAAATACAATGAGGCACCTTTAAAAATTATACTAATAAACAGCAAGATGTTGTCCTTCTGCCCAGGGTGGCTGAGCATCTTCAGCGTGTCGGAGACAAAGAGCACAAAAGAGGGGGTTGTGTTTAGGGGGGCCTGCTCAGCTGGGTTGTCTTCACCCCCAACCTGCCATCCCTGTGTAGAACCCTGGGACAGCATGGAATAAAACACCCAGCAAAATTGGAAATAAAATAGTGCCGAGCTCAGCCAGTGGACGTCAGGGCCTCCAGACCAGAAGCAGCTCACCTCTGCCTGTGTGATCCTAATAGGCTTCTTCTGGGCACCTGGGAGCAGGATTAGGGCTTGGTTCTCAGAGGAGAAGCCCAGAGGCTCCTCGTGGTGTTACAAATGTCCAACGTGAGCTGCGAGGTCCCCAGAATTGCTGTGTGTCAGCACTCACTTTACAATAAGAGCTCTGCTTCTCGGCTCCCCTGCTTTTACTGCTTTCTTGGAAGAAGGGGAAAAATGAAATGGAGATATAAAAAATAAAGGGGTCATTTATAGTTAAGCACATTAGGATGGGAGCGAGAGAATAAAGCGGTGAGAATGGCTCAGCCGGGGGCCTACAGGGACTTGTTCTCTGGTACTGGCACGGTCTTTACTAGGTCGCTTGAACCTTTTGCACTCTGCTGCAGAGCTCAGACCTGGGCTATATATCAGCAGGCTTGCCACGGTGTGCAGTGGAAAAGCCTGTAACTATCCTCAAACCCGCTTGTGCCACGAGTTACAGTTCATGGGTGACTTTTATAGGTGGCCAAAGCAGCCAGCCCAGACCTGGGGGGTGCAGCGGAGGGTGTGGGTTAAGTGTGGGTCAGTTCCCTTTCCTACGATGTAATTTCATTTCTCCCCAAATTCTGCAGGGAAGGAGCAGGGCAAAAGACCTTCCTTGCTGTGATTAAACATTCCTGGGCAGTTTAATTATAGCCTTTGTCTACTTAAACACTTGCACAATAAACCCACAGAGAGCTGCCATCCCACTATACTTAGTTACCAATTTCTTTTCTTCCCAACCCCTGAGATTTGGTTTCCCATTTACTAGAGGTCACTGGAGCCAAACTCTCCATGGGGCTACTCTGGCTGTCACCAGGGAGCTCGTGCCAGAGCAAAATGTGTCCCTCAAGTCAGATTGACTCAGTGGCAGCTGACACTGGTATTTGGGTTTCTTTAGACCTGGGGGCTCTGATCACATCTGGTTTTGATGAGCCCCCATGTCTGTAATGAGCCCCCATGTCTGTACTGAGCCCCCACATCTCAGCAGTCTCTAATTGCTTCAGATTTCCACTCAGGAGCGACTGTTCCTGCTCATGGCAAAATCCAGGTCCTGGATATGCCACCACATCTAGGAAGCACCTGATTCCAGTGACAAATGTAGCACCCAGAGCTCAGTGCTGCTTTTGACACACGAGCACAGACATAAATATTCTCCAGCCTTTACATCCTTTCTCCATTTTAACTCATGGCTTCATTAGACTAATTTGTTTCCAGGTTGGAGGATGAATAATGAGCCTCAGCCTGTGGATGCATAATTAAATTTTGATAGTGAATGTTTTTATCTAACCTTGTTTTCATTATTATCCTCAGTACTTGAATTACAAGTTAGAGATTTAGGGCTGCAGGTTTGCCTTCACATTAAGCCTGTACACCTCTGTGAGGTGTGACAGTGGTCTGCCACCTCCCAGGACAATGTCCAGCGGTGACACCGTGGGTGTCATTTCAGTCAGGTCTAATCATCAGGGATGTTCAGGGAAAGAGAAACAGTTAATGGCAAAATGGTTTTTCCCCTACCACAGCCAGTACAACACACAATCCCTGGTCCATGTGGGGTCTGTACACTGCTCCACGGCCCATCCCAATGGCAAGGGTCACTTGGAGCATCTTGGTGGGATATCTTGGTGGGATATCTTGGTGGGACACACAGCCCTGCTGTGTTTCCCAATGTATCCAAACTCCATCTGGTTTTTTGGGTATGTAGTTAGCTTTGTTTCCACAGTTACATGCCTGCAGATTCCCCAGACTGTCCCCGTCCCCCTTGCCTTTCAAGTGGCTCCCCAGCATTACATTAAGGTCCCCGTGCCCTGGGTCTGTCCACTCACCAAGGATTTTCTCCAGCCTTCCCATTGTTCTTTTCAGCACTGCAGTTTCCATCAGGCTTTTCCACTGATCTTTGTGGCCTCTCCCTGCTCCTACCATTGACAAGAGGGTTTTCCATAATTCCCTGCCTACTGGGGTGGTACCTAAAGGATGCCCTCTGGTCTAAGGTAGGGAACAGGGCACATCTCAGCCTCCGCTCCTGCTCCGGATGGGAGCCAGAGCGCTGTGAGGAGCCCGAGCAGGTACTTAGTACAAATGTTAATGGTGTCATTGTTTATATTGTAGGATTGGAAAGGGTCTCCTGGGTCATGTGGGGCATTGCCCTTCGGTAACTCAGTCCGTATTCAAGCTATCCCAAGGGTATTTTTAGTCGATTCATGAGTCCTTTTAGGAATTCGGCCCAACGACCTCCATCAGCAAACGATTCTTTTGGCTAATTGACTTCACTTTCTGCATGCCCTGTTTTAATACTGCCTTTAAAGTTTGAGGCTTTTTCTCCCTCTCTCAGTGTCATCCACTGCTCAATTTCAGCAGCTCTTTTTTCCTATTCCTACATCTTTATCTGCATTACAGTTAATTCCACAACACTCACTGGTGAAGCCCCTGTGCTGATGGAGCCCTCACGCCAACAAAGCCCCTTTGCCTGCAGGGCTGAGCCCCTCTGTGCATGGTGAGATGGTCTCCACCAGGAGATGCTGGAGACAGACTAGACAAGGTGACACGGGTGGGAGAGGACACAGAGGTCACCTTTACCCATGTAAACCTCCAGCAGCAGAGCTGGGAACAGTCCTGGGGGCAGGCTGCCTCTCAGCTCCCATCACGCTGGCTCCAGCGCAGCAGCTGTTTGAAGGGTCCTCATTTTCCTTGATGTCTTCAACTTTAGCTAACATCACAATAACAGCAGAGAGTGAGGGAAAAGAGAGAAGGAGAATTCAACAGACAAACTTTTCTTGGTCATCATTATTCTTCTACTTTGATCCACTGCTCTGTGTCATGTCATCACTGCATTGTTATTTGCAACAGAGCCAATGTTGAGCATGTCGTGGGGAGACTTTTGGGAGACAGGACTGTGGGAAAGGCAAGGGGCTGCCACCAACACGCATCTCCCTGTTGGAGAGGTTGCTTGCCAGCACTCACCCTCGCTGCCCAGGATCCCTGTCCCTGCAGACCTGCCTGTTGGATTGAGTGGCTGGTCCCTACTCAGCTCCATCAGAATGAGCTGAGGTTAAACACAAAGCTTTTGCTGATCTGATTTGATCCATTCAATGTGGGTCAGGGAGCATCCTCAGCAGCACACACAGGGGTGTAACCTCCAGCATGGGACAGCATGGGACAATGACACTTCTACTGGCACTGGGCCCTCGGGAACCTGTTCTCCATCCATTTTCCTCTCCATCTTCTCCAGCTTTGGTGAAAGTGAATTCGCATCTTCATGTGATGCATGGCTTTGATGCAGCTGTGAACTTAGCAGAGGATTTACCCTGGGAGTGGCTTTGCACGTGAAACTTTCCTGAAGGAAAAGACATGGAAGGAGGGAACCTGGAGCAGGGAACCCGAGCAAACTGGGCAGACTGGAGCTTGAATGACCTACAGGAATCCTTGGCATCAGCTAGGCAGTGTTTCCTTTAAATAAATTTTGCAATAGTGCAAGCTTCAGAAGACATTCTTTTTTTCCCAGGAAAACTACATTTTAGAGAAAAAATAACTGTAAACCCAAGATGGTCAGATTTGATGAAGTCAGCAAAGCTGTAGCCAGGATGAAGATCATACTCTCCACATCAGTCTCCAATTCATCATCAGAGCCAGTTGGTAAATATTTGCTTCTTCTAGTGATCAGCTGAAAGGTTCCTTCATTCCCACAATACTATTATCTTTGCAAATTACTTTTATTATAGTGAAAAGCAAAAGCCTAAATCCTGACTGTTTTTAATTGAAAACAAAGGTGAAAAAAAAAAAAAAGGCTTTTACAATAATCAAAGTGTGGACTGTAGTTTAAATAAGTGTTTTGTAATTTTCTTCCCAATAGACTGAAAACTCTGCTAAGAGAGTGTTTTTGCATAACTGTGTCTGTCCTCTGCTTGTCAAATTGATCAAACCAAGTGGATTCACAGGGCAGAGGTGAGCAGGTCTTGATAGTCCTCCTTCTCCATTAGAAACCAAAGATTTTGCTGTTTCCTGTGACAAAATCATGATTTGGTGTGTTTGCATGGGACTAGGCACCCCAAGGCAAGCCAGGGGATGCACAGGTAGCCCTGAGTGGGAAAACAAACCAGGATTAACGTGGTGCAGCACCAGGACAGAGCTCCGAGAGGT
>QWTY01064649.1:266-11422 GCA_008033365.1 Pseudorectes ferrugineus
CGGAGAAGGGCAACGGAGCTGGGGAAGGGACTGCAGCACAAGTCCTGTGAGGAGCAGCTGAGGGAGCTGGGGTTGTTTAGCCTGGAGAAAAGGAGGCTCAGGGGTGACCTTATCACTCCCTACAACTGCCTGAAAGGAGGCTGTGCCCAGGCGGGGGTCGGTCTCCTTTCCCAGGCAACAAGCGACAGGACGAGAAGACATGGTCTTCAGCTGCGCCAGGGAGGTGGGTTAGGTTGGACATCCGGAAGAATTTCTTCAGAGAAAGGGTGATTAGACATTAGAATGGGCTGCCCAGGGAGGTGGAGGAGTCACCATCACTGGAGATGTTTAAGGAAAGGCTGGACATGGCACTTAGTGCCATGGTCTAGTTGCGATGGTGATGTTGAGTCATAGATTGGACTCGATTATCTCATAGGTTTCTTTCCCAAACTAATTGATTCTGTGATAATTTCCCGAAGCACCTTAGAAAGCAACCACACATTCTAACCTGGAGGCTTTTCCACAAATTTGCGGTGTTAGCAGGAATGCCTGACTCCTGGAGAAATAGAAGGAAACTTGTGTATGACGGTGGGATAGGAAATCTAAAAATGAGGCATCAAGTGAAAGAAGGAGGAAAAAAAAATAGAGTGTAAGTAAAAAGAACTGGGAGAGTAGGTAAGGAGCTAGAAGTAAAAGATGTGTAAATGAGGAGCCAGGAGCAACTGGGAATCAATATTTGTAAGGATATTGGTAAACAGTTCACTTAGATCTAGTAAACTGGGGAGGGGGGGAAACGGAAGTTACAATTGCTGCTCTCAGTTTTGTAATTAATTAAGGCCTGTTGTGGACAGTTTCAGTTACTACATCCAGAGAGTGTTGTAAGATGTTCCCTTTGCCTGCCCAAAACACATCTTGTCCTTGTCAATGGATAATTCATTTTCCTTATACATCTAGTCTAGAAAAAATTGATTCCTTGGGCAGTCCTTACTTTACTTTGGGATTCAATATCAAATACATCTGCATAGCAAAATAAGTTTAATTTAGATGAGTACAATTTTTTTATTTATTTTCAATCATTTAGAAGTTCACTAATTTTAGTATTTTAGTAGGTAATAGGTGGAAGGAGGGATACAGGCTTCACCCTTCCTGCTATTCAGCATTTTGACTGTTTTCCATGTAGTCACAGCCATTGCTGGCAACTGTCTGTTGACCCTGAAATGTCCTTTTGACAGTGGGAACTACAGGGTAAAGACTACTTTAGCCACTACAGGGGTGGCTGAAGTAGGCCTCTCAATAATGTAGCACAGGAGCCGCAAGAAGCTCTGATTTCATCATACTTCTGTCATCACATGTGATTTTTAACATTTTGCACTGCTTTCGCCTTAACCTTTAAAACCCTTTATTTCTTCTTTTTTAGCAGTAACACATCACTCTTAAGACTTGCTGCCTTTTGATGCTTCTCTAAATGAAGGGTGACTGAAAGGAGAACATCAAGAACAAGAAGACATTTAAGAACTGTTTTCTGTGAGACAAATAGCGAAGGACTGGGAGTTATTTCTTCTATAGCTGATTGAGAAAAAAGCAGAATCTATGTATAGAGAGTTGCTGCAGAGATGCTGCTGTGATAGGAAAATAATTGGCTTTCATTGCAAGAAGGAAAATTCAGTTCAGCTACTGGAAAATACTTTATTGGGAAGGATATTTGAACATGGACAGACATCACAATCAAAACTAGTAGAATTTCTGAAAGTAGCCATGAGTTATATCAACATTTCTCAGATGTAGTTTAGTGTAGTTAGTTAGCACTGATGTACATCTGGAGAAAAAGAAGACCCCTCTGTTTTACATGAAGCTGATAGATCTGATTGTGAAGATGCAGTGTGTTTATCTATCCAAAGAAAAATGTTTATTCCCAAATGACTATTTTATAAATGCTATTTTCTTTCTAGTTTATAAAGAAGACCTCATGATCTGAATACAAAATCAGTTAAAAAAAATCAAGAAATTTCTCATGTATACACTGAAAATCCCACAAACTTGATCAAGAGAGAAGCCAAGCCTAAATTTATGTATTAGTCATTCTGTTCTCTGTAAACACATTATTCCTTTGGCCATTGCATAGCCTTATGGCTCATTAATTTTATTACATAAGGTGGATATTAACATGGAACAATAGCAGAATGTAAGCAGAATACAAGTCCTATAACACATGCCTTCCAGCCTACATAGCAGTCATGATGTTGCTGAGATTTTTCTAGCAAGTCCTGTAGGATTTCTTTCATCTAAAATGAAGTTTCATTTCATATTGGAATATATACCTAATGCAGTGTTCATTATCTTCATAAAGAAGCTTGTCAGCAGGAACTCATACGTCAAGATGCGAAGGAAAAGATCAAAGTATTTAAATGGAGCAAACTTCATGTGAGGTAATAAGTCTGGTTCCAAAAATGGAAGTGAGCTTATGCACAGAAGCACAAGTTTATCTTCAGTGAAATCCTGTCACAAGAATAATTTTCTGTAAACTTGTATGAAAAATAATCAATCTGGGACTCAGACTTTGACCCTGAGAAGTGCTGAGTACAACATTTTATCATCCATTGCTTATGTCAGTGCAATTTAATGAGTTTGAACATTTTAACCCAAGAGTAGCACCTGACAAATTCAAGCTTTTGTAGCACTAGCAGTTAGCAAACTCTGAAGGTGGATTTGACAAAAAGATGTGTTTGTTACTTAATACATATCAGCAACACAGGAGTTTAAAATGTAAATACGAATGAATATGCCTATTTCCAAACATATTTGAATGGAAATAGTATATTTTTTGGAACTGTATAGCCAGCTGTATAGATGACAAGTTGTCCAGTAAGCATTATCTTGGAAAACAACTTGAAGGACAGGCATACTGTAGTACATCTTTTAGTCGTATTGCTTTAATTTCTGGTCTCATTAGTTAAATAGATGCTATCAAGATAATACTTGTGTAGAAATCATTCAGTAGCTGTACATAGATATAGTGTTGGCACATCATGGTTTCAAAGACCTGAAAATTGGATGTTTTTTAAAAGGTGCCCTAAAACAAAAACACCCAGTAGCACATCAGTGACTAAGACAATCTAAACCTCTTAGCCACATGAGAATAATTTCATTCATTAAGAGGACAAAGTGCATGGTATGTTTGTTCTCCCCTTGCTCTCTGCATCCCACCTAATTTTTAATAACCCTAGGGGAAAGGCAAGTGACTTTTTTTTATTATTAGCAAGAAGGTGGTTGTACTAATCACCAGGTTTTACTGATATAATGAGCCCTGATAGCTCTGTTTAAGAACATTAATCACCAGAGGGGGGAGGGGTGTGATATTTTACCCTTCTAATTAAAGTTGAGAAGCAAAGCATTCATTATCTTTGAAAGTACTGAAAGAGGCTACCTTACTCATACTTATCATCAGTTTTCCATGGTACAAGGTTGTTACAGCAGACATGCACAAACTCTCATCTTGGCAAGTTAGCAGGAAAGCAAAACATAATTTGTACTTTCAGGTTAATACCATATACTTACTGTGGAAAAATAAAATCTGTAGAGAAAAACCTCACATAAAAATGTGGACCTCTTTGACTCAGGATACTCATACAGTAATATAAAGGCTCCCAAATGCTACAAAATCCCTTTATTTGTTATGGCTAGGAATTTAGAATTGGATGCCTTAAAAGGTACAAATTGTGGTTAGTTCAAGAATATAAATGATGTGATAAAACAGTCTCTGACTTCACTGGCAGAACAGACAAGAAACTGGACCAAATAGGAAGTTAAGACTAGGTAGAAGAGTTCTGTTGTTCAGCAGCTGGCAAACTGATAGGAAAAAATATTTGAATGGTCTAATGGTAATAGATTTCTAAGTATACCTTTTAACAATAAATGTGTGTGGCCAATTGTGACCAAAAGTATTTCCTAGAAAAATCCAGAAGGGCATAAAAATGGAAAAAGAACTGGACAGAGAAATGAAAGAATGAGGTTTTCGTAAGGAGAGTTTGAATATTAAATAGATGCCAAGAGCAGTCAGCAGTTTTATTTGCAGCTCAAATTTCAGTAAGTGACTTGGAGCCTGCTGTTAATCAAACTCATGTAACTTAGGGGGAAAGGGAGAAGGTCCTCTGAGTAAATAATGCTTGAAGCAATTTGCAGCTCTTTATCTGATATATTGACAAATGTCAACATGCAGAGATACTACAGCCAAAGGTGAACGAACGTTATGGGAGAAGCAAAACCTCTCAGTCAAAAATCTTCCTCTTTGCTCTAATGCTTTGCTACCTTCTGGCATTTTGGTCACTATGTTATATAT
Source organism: Pseudorectes ferrugineus (assembly GCA_008033365.1). Lineage (NCBI taxonomy): Eukaryota > Metazoa > Chordata > Aves > Passeriformes > Pseudorectes > Pseudorectes ferrugineus. The sequence goes on from QWTY01064649.1 coordinate 4,582, forward strand.
GGTTATATATTTTTTTTCTGTAAAAGAACAGATGGATATGAAAACAAGCAAACAGATTTTGAAAAGGATTTTTCACCTGTTCTCCCTGTTCTTGTTTCCTGAAATATTTGGCTGACCTTTAGGTAACCTCACCGGCAAAGTAACAACAGGCAGTCTAAAAGCAAAGGTTAATGGTGGAACAAGGTCAAAAGTAGAAACCAGTTTCACACTGTACTTACACTGATATAAATTTAGTATAATTGTAATGAATAATTAATTTAAACCTACGGGATATGAATAAAGTGATTGTAATACTACAGTTGATTTTATGTAGGTTATTTACTCCTTCCCCTGCACCAAAAATGTTACTCTTGATAAAATGACGCAAAAAAATTTGCATGAGGAAATTTGAATAGATTATATTCCCAAGCAGGCTGGAATTTACATATAGTATTTTTTCATTTCTATGTCACCCCAGCCCAAGTTCGTAATGCTATACACTCACTTTTAATTTCATGACTGTTCTATGTAAGGTTTTTAAACCATCCCACAGCAATAAAAAATATAATTAAGAGTCCTAGTCCTAAACTGGTAACCTTGCTTGAATTATTAGCAGAATTTGAAGACTAAATGGCCACAGATATCTGCCTTGGTAGCAGGGGTTCTGTGTTTAAGACGCTGAGGAATTTGGAAGCCTTAGACTTAGGGCTTTAGGGTTTCTTCTCATATACACTTAAGAAAGCATTTGCCACCTTTGCTTGATTTCTGTTTTTGTGAAATGTAGAAAATAGTGGTCTTGTGAAGATTAAAAAAAATAAATCCACAGTTATGATCGGGTTTAACTCTCTATTGCTTGTGGCACCATGGAAACCTTAAGAGATGGATTAGAAGTTGTACCTTCATGTCCCTGCTAAGAATCAACAAGGAGGCAAACCCTAAGAAATCTAGTCCTGTTTTATGTAATGTCTGGTTTTCTGGGATGAACTGAACCTTTAAACTTTTATGACTTAAGTGTGGTACATTTTATGAGGACAACAATTTTGCTCAAAGTTTGCAGTACATTTGTTTCTAATATTGTTTACAAAGTATTCAAATATTTATCTCTTATGCTGAGATTGTTTTCCCTTTTTACTGAATGAATATGTAATTAGAAGCAGTACAGTGAGACTCTGTGGTCTTTGCTCTAGTGTTAACATGCAAATACATGTTTCCATTTGTGGCTTTTTCCTTTGTTTCCATGATGAGAGTTCTGTTACACTAGAATTATACTTACGCTCCAAATTTACCCCTAAAAAAAAGACAGACACAATACTCTGTCTCTTTCAAATTATGAAATGGGCTGGGTTCAGATCCAGTTCTTACAGACTTCCACCTTTCTGTTTGGGCTTAGAAAATTCTTCTTATTTTCACAAGTTTTCAAATCATAGTCTTGCTAAGGTGTGAAAAAAATGCTATTGCTTTACTAAAAGAAAATGTATCTTATGACCTTAATAATGCCTCTGTTGTGTTTGAAGATTAACAGTGTCCATCCCACGGGTCTGCCTGTCCAAAGGAAAAGAAGGTGGTGTCTCAAATAAAGCTCTGCAGGAACCTGGAACATGGGTGACTGTGCCTGCATCAGTCTTTCTCTTCACTCCAAAGGAAGAAGATTCCATAATGGCACATATGAATTGGTGAGAAGAATTATGAAGTGTCAAAGCAAATGAAGGTACAGAGACTTTTGAAACAAAAGAAATTGCAATTTCCATATGACCTTGTGTTTCATATTTATATTGAATGTGTTATCCCATCTTACATACTCCAGCTGTGTCTTCCTTAATAGTCATGTCTTCCTAAGAAGTCAGTGTGACTACAAACTCATAAAACTAAACTTTGCCTGTAGTCTAAATATAGTATATATTAGGAATATGCTTGGCAAAGCATTGCATCGATATGTGTAGATGACCACTTCAGCTCTTGCTGGATATAATGAACATCAGATACAAAGTCTCTGTGGTTTAAATTTTTCTACATTTTAACTTACTTTGTTTCTGAGTATTAAATGAAAAGCAAAATTCTTTCCAGCAAAAAGAATAAAATAAACGCTAAAAATTAGTAAGAAAGAATGTCTTGGTATGGATATACCTTTGTGTCAGGTTTTAGTCTCATCTAGGTAGTACATTAAGAAGAGAAAGGACAAAGTAGTAACACATGCCTTAGAGTTTGAACGCCAGTTACCAATTCACACAAAAGTAATTCTTTTATTCATATTAGCCAATTTAAACTATGCAGGCATGTGAACACAAGTTATAATTAAAACTGCATTTTGCTATGCAGCATATCCTTAGGAGCTCTTTTTTTCTTTAAAGCACATCCTAAAGGTCTACTGACTATGTTTATAGAAGCCGATATTAAATAGGTCCTTCTTAATTTTTTTCTTATCTCAACTTTACCTTAGAAATCCACAGGTCAAGTTTTCACTATTTGTTCTGTATCACAGATTTTTAAGAAACTATTCTGTTAGTGTGAGTAGAAATAAGAAAGGAACCCTATGCAAAATGGATGATCTTCATAATGAGAATGGTTGCCCATTCTGAAGTCACAGGCAGAAATCTACTTTAAAAAAACATAAAGAATATTTGCATCCAGTATTTTCATCTTAAGCATAATCTTTATGATTATAGCAATAGTGAGGACATCTTCTCTCTGGAAGGCTGAACCCTCTGTCTCAGAAAAAGTAGAAAAGCCTATGCTCCTCTTTACAAAGATGCTATACTTGGTATGAAGAACTAATTAATGTTTCTACTAAAACCACTTTTTGCAATAGAAGCAAAACACAGGCTACCTGACTTTCATGTAAAGAGCTTTCTGTTCAGAGGTTTTCTTGGTAATTGAACTGGATTTTCATAGGCCTTATGCACTCACTTCTACAGCTAGGCAGACTTGAAAGGGAAATACAGCTCTTAAATTCTGGCTACCCAGAAAAGGGCATACCTCATCTATGGCCAAGAGGGAAATGTAAAGCAAATAAGTGAAGTAGCTTAGATGTGTTTATCCAATCAAAACTAAACTCTAAAAGGAAATTTGGTGACATAATTACTTGTCACATAACTGGCACATCGATCAAAAGATGTGTTTTGCACTTTGAAGCTGACCATGTAGCCTGTGTGTTTTTGGAATACATATTTTACCTTTGAACTTAGGCTAAATTAGCATGACAAGATCTGACACTGTTACTTTCTGCATGGAAGACTTTTTAATGAGAGAAAACAAGACACCATCTGTTTGGACATGGGCAGCTGACCCTGAAATGCCATTGCTCTGACAGCTCTCTCCACTGTATCTTGTTCCCAGCCCAGGAGATACTTCCAGTAATACTGTTCCAGAATGACTGGAAGCCATGATCCAAGATTACAGCAGCACAAAGTGTGGCTTCTGAATCCTTTAAGCACAGGGAAATGGCAACAAGTATTGGGATAAAGCGAGATTTAACAGTGGGATTCTGCTTGTTTAAATCCTTTGTCTTAGAGAATTCCATAGGAGGAATAGAATTAAAATTTTGCCCCTCAGACCAGAATAGACACCTGGAAGGGCCAGAGAGAGGATTTTATGAAGCCTCAGAAGGTCAAGATTGATTTGCAATAAATGGAGAAAAAGGAGTATTGAGTTCTGCTGTGGTAGTGAAGTGGCAATGCTCAACAAGTGTATTTGAGAGTTTCATTCCTTAGAACTGATTGAAAGCAGGAAAAGAAGAACTGGAATTGGCTTTAGGATGTTTCAGTGGGAAGGATGACTGGAAAAAGTCAGGTCTGTGGAAAGGAGTGGGATTATAGAAAAATGAACCCCCAGCAGATCTTGCAAAACAGGTCATAAACACACTATTGTTTACTTTGGCAGTGCCTGAAAGTCAAACTTGCCCCTTGCCAGTTGTATTGCTGAGAAAAGCCTCCACAGATTTCAGCTGATTTCCATGAGTAAAAATTGAATGGTTTCTTAGCAAGCCCCGTTTTCTCTTGGGTATCTGGAGGAAGGTCATAGAAGTCTCTAATGCCCATTGCTACCTTTTATAGAGCTTTTTGGATGCTGGTGGTAGTTGTACAGCACCTTTAGGATGGCTCGGTCAGTTGCTAGAACATATAACAATATAGAAATTGTTTATGTTCTTCTTTATTGCTCCTTGTAGAATAAAACTTCTGAGAAATGTTTCTTTCCCTCCCAAACAAAGGAGAATAATAAAGTAAAATGCATAGAATCCTTTGGAGAAAAATATGGGTTGGCAAGAGTAAAGGACATTATCGACTGAACCAGCTGGACAGAAATAAGCAATTTAAACAATTTAATTCTGCTTATGTGGGCTGTGTAAAATTAGGCATAGAAAACAGCTAAAGGCAAAGTCTGTTGTAACTCCCTAGTATATTAACTAAGAAATTTAGTCTTCTTAAGGGTGTGAAAGCTATCTAACAATTTGTCAATAAAAATAATGGAGTAAGGGTTATTGCCATTTAACAAAGGACCAACTGCTTCTGTGCCCTGGAGAACAGAAGATGGTCACTGACAGGGAATGATTCAGTCCAGAAAGAACTGATGTGCTCTGCTGTCTTGCTTTTTCCTCTGGGAAGAGGTACCAAATGAATAGAGATGTTAACTGACAATTATATTAAATGTGAACTTGCGCTTATGAGAGCCAAGGGCAGGTCTGCATTACCTGCTTTTTTCTGAGGTAACCACAACTAGTTACTGTATTTAAAACCCCAGTGAATTACTGCATTATAAAGCTCACTTAGTATTTTCCAACTAAAGGAATTACAAGGGACAATGGAGGTGCCAAATATTTCATTTTAAATATCAGTAAGGAACCCTGAAAGAGCTATCCTGTTCACAGCAGAAGCAAGTTTCTGTGAATCAGGGTATCCCTCAGCATTCCTCATCACTGCCACTCACTTTTCAGGTTCTACTAGCCTGCTTTGGGATTCAGGATGGGGAAATGTGTGACTAGATTTCTGTCAGGGTAAGGCTCCCTCCTGACAGACTTTATGCAAAGGTCTGTATCATTAAATATGCATTAAGTTTTGAAGAGACTCAGGAATGAAACCAATTCCATATAACTTATGGTAAAATGGAATTACAAACTAAGAATAGGCAGAATGCTCATTTCTTTTATAGTCTCCTTATTTTATACAAACTGTAAATGACTGACTACAGTTCCATGTTACTATTTCCAGGAAACTTCAAGTATATAGTTAAGAGAGAAAATCAGAGGGTTATAGCAACTACGCTAATGGTAATCCTGGGTAAAACACAATTCTTTGTTGTATGTTTTTCACATATGCAGTTTAACACATTAGCATATAGAGTCACTTACCTCTCTTATTTTCATTGCAACATTTCTCCCTATTAATGTCCAGCTAGTGGTGAGGCTTATTTTTTTTACTCTATCTACAGTATAGATACTATAAAAATAAATATTTAATCCTTTTGTCCCTTTGCTCCTTTTCAGTCCAAAGGAATGCAAAATTCAATTCCAATATGAACCTTGCCCAAGAGACATCTGAAAGGTGAGTGTACAGTTGTTAATTTTAAATTGAACTCAAGCAATTTCATCCTGTAAAAGCTTTTTGTAGACAAAATCCATTAATAGTACTATAGTATGATGACTATGAATAGGCACTTTTTTGTATTTTCTTTGCAAACTAATGTTCTACTGGTGAATAAAACAAAAGCAATAGCGTTGCAAACAGGACAATACAGTTACATTTACTTCACCAACAGCAATAAATGGTAAATCTGCTGAAAACTTCTTTATTTCTAATCAAATGCAATCCTTTGACAAACTTTGATTACTATGTGCTTCCTTATTTTCTGTATATCCACTCTCCACTTGCTGTACCCCTGTAATATCAGATGCACTATACTGATTCCTGAGCAGCCACCCATTAACAAGTGACATATTTCATACCATAGTAGAGCAGCAGGGAAGGCTTACCCCTTCCAGTAAGTCTGCCTCTGATACCTGAGTCAGCAAGCTGTTCTTTGGTTTCATCAGGAATATTAAAGGTGTGTTCACATTAAACTCAATTTTTTCTTCTTTGTCACTAGTGTTACACCTTCATACTTACAATTTTCATGATCCTCCTTGTTTGCTCTTTTTCCTCTGAAAGCTTCATATGATATTTGGTGTAAGTTTTTGCATACATGTATTAGAAGATACTGTTTCTCCTAAGATAGTAATAATCTAAACAGGGCTAGGATGCTGATACTTCTTCCTGCACTCTTTGAAAGTGGAATAAAAAGACCGTGATTTTCCAGAAGCCAAAGAGAAAAACCTGCCTTAGAGACAAGAACTAAATAGGATTTCTTACATCCCAAGGCAGTGCCCTAACCACAAGTCCAGCCATCCTTTCTTGTTAACATCTTGGCAGCTGGATTATAAACCTATTTTGTCAGTAATAAAACCAGTTAGTGATAATCATCTGAGCAGCACAAACCCAGCAATGCTGAGGACATGCTAGGGAACAGTTTTGTGTATCCAAGAAGCTCAGCTACATTAGAGTCAAGAGTCTGGGAATAAATACAACACTCTTGGAAATGCATTTCCACTCAGGCAATTTACTGTGTGAGTGGGAACTTTACAATAACGCTGCCCCTTTTTCCCACCATTCCTATGTGTTTCCAGGGTAAGGGTCTAAAGACAACATGTGAATTCAGCCACTTCAGTGCAATTCTTTCATCTATCCTACATGCAATTACAGCTCCAAAGGAGAGGGGAAATAAGACAAGGGTGTGAATATTCTGAGTCCATCTTGAAGAATTCTTGCGTAGGAATAAACTTCGTTTGTCTTTTGAGCATCCTCCACATAGTCTTGAGGATGGAAAAAACTGGCAA
>QWTY01064654.1:1442-16304 GCA_008033365.1 Pseudorectes ferrugineus
AAAAAAAAAAAAAGGCTGTGAAAAAAATTTAAAATAGGAACTTAAAAAGACAGCAGAACTAATATTCTCACTAAAGGTACTCTGAAATTTCACACTTGAGTAGCTGTGGTCTGAATGGAAAGATCAGGGGGACCACCATCAATTTCTACCTACTGGAAGTAGAGGATTGCAGTCTTGCAAAGAATAATGCCTTATACTATTTTCTCAGTGAGGCTGGAAGAATTCCTTTTGAAGGAGAAATCTGATTGATGTCAGTGAGTGAATCACCACCTGTCCATGGGAAATGGATGCTTTTGAAAGCAAGCTGTATTGGACACTGCATTTGATAGACTCTGTAATGAAGTGGTGGCTCTGTCTCTGAAATTCTCCTGAGCTGAGCCCCTGACAGGGACTCTAAGGCACTCACCTCCTCATGGATTTTCCTTACTACAGAGATATGCAGAAGGTAAAACCACTAAGTTTTGAACTTCACCACTGAGAATTAATTATACATGATATTAGGACACAGATAGCTTATCTGAAATTAAGTTATTTTCTCATTTTGGCAAGTTGAACCGTGCACCAAAGACAGAAACTGGCACAGGTAGCTGGAAAAGGAGCTCTGATGCTGAAGCACAATCACTTGTCCTGTGGGTAGGTTACATGATTATTTGTCAGGAGCAATTCAGGGATCAGGAGTGAGATGCAATTTATGCTACTTATGAACTTCACCTAAAGAACGTCTAAAATGTAAATATGGCAGTTAGCTTCTTTTTTCCAGCTACAGTGCAATGCATGACTTCTTACAGCCAAAGATCCTGACACAAAGGAATACTCCTCTACTTCTACATCCCTCCAAACAAATATGCACAACCTATCATTTCATTCATACAAACTACGTACGTACGATCTAGCACTTTGATGAAGGCTTAAGTGTTCAGCTGATATAAAAAGAAAAAAGTATTACACCTACCAGAGTAATTATTACAAGGGTATTTTTATCCTGCAGTTGAACATACGCAATATGTGAGCATTAGATTATGCTACTGAAATAGTGCATGAGCCTTTATTATCCTACAGGACAAATTCTGTAATCCCCTCTGACAGACTCATAATCACAGCAATGACCAGTTTTTGACCTGTGAGGCAGGTTGAGTATCCCTGCCAAACAAGAATAGTAACTACTCTGTTTCTGAAAAATTGATTGAGTGTTAACCACCAGAACTGTAAAAAGCCATCTCCATATTAATTAACAGTGCCTAGTCTTGCATTTAAATCAAAGACACATACACAAGTCACTGATCTTGATAGGTAAGTCTTACACTACCACCTCCAAAATTTATGATTACAGGAATCACAGCCATATTTATTCAGACGTAGAGACAACCAAGGAAAACACCAGCTCCTATCATCTCTGATCATTATGATCACTTCCTTGGCTGAAATCTGAATCAGGAAAAAGTTCTAGAGCTATGTCAAAAATAAAATTTGAATTCTATCATCAAGTTTACTTTGAAGTAGTAAAGACTGCTTATGGCATTTTAGTTTTAAGAGTGTCACTTAATATTTTCATAAGAATGTGTTTTTATCGCAGTATGATTTATTCTTGTTAAAAATCTTGTAACAGCAAAGAAATACCTATTTCATGATCTATGCCATACATAAAACATCTGGGCAGAATCTGTTGGCTTATAGAAAATAATCTGGACATCTATTCTCCTTGGATAGTTTTTGTAATTCATAGCTCCAACTCCTCATTTCAAGAAAAGCAAAAGTTTTAAGGTCTGAAATAAATAAAAACTTAAAAACTATAAATTTAAAACATTCTGAGGTGATATAATTTTAGGGAAAATAATATTTGATAAAGTAATACCTATAAAAAAATAGAACTGAAATATAAACAATTTTTAAAAACCCTTCTTTTTTGCATACGGCAAACAACTAAAATTCATTAAAAAGAGCTGCCGGACCACCTAATTGGCCACTGAGGATAATAATGTTCATGATTTATATTGTGTCCTGTAAAATATATATATTTTTATATATATATATATATATATCAGAAGAATATGTACTAATATGAACTACTTATTTTGTAAAATATTCTAAGTATTCTTCAGCTGCTACAAGCTGGCCTAAACATGTAGCTAAGGACTAACATTGGACTGTACATAACTGCAGTAAATACAAACCTCATCAATGCAGTATATTTCGTATTTGTCTATCTAAGAAGTGACTACCTTATGAATTAAAAGCTTTTTCTACATTTAGTTGTGAAAAAAATCTACATTTAATCCACGCCATCAAAATGAGGAAATTAAAGGAGGCAGGTTTTAAATGAGGAGTCAAAGCTTGCAAGAAGCTGAGCTTTGACTGCCAACATGGTTGTCCTCTTTTCAATTCAAAAATTAAATTATCCTCCTTAAGGATTTGCCTTTGGCTCTAATTCCAATTTGATATCTTTCTTCATATGAGTTCTTGTGGACTATGGAATTAGTTTAAAACATCTGAATATACTTCTTTTAGGAGACTTTAATATTTCAGTCTTCCTTTGACCTGTTTCTCTTAACATTATGAAGTGCTGCAACAATCTACTGCAGCATCACAGTCTAAACACAGAGCTAAGACTAGGAATAGCTGAATGACAGTTTGGAAAAATTGATGCCTTAATTGAACATTTGGGATAATTTGAAAAACCCAATATCATAAATACTGTAGCCCTTCCTGCTCTCAAATAATTATATTTCAGATATTTCTAAAAAGACACAGTTAATTAAAGAAGAATCAAGCCATGACTTCATGCATTTGCAAATCAGAGATACATCATGTAGCTCTGCGGTATCTATTACAGTCCAAATACTTTTTTTATTTATTTTAGTGCCTTTAAATTCTGTTTGGCGGTAATGAATGAGGTATATAATTACTCTGATTCATCCTGTACCCTTAACATGAAATACCCCAGAGCACTTAAAAACAATAATTAATAAAATATCAAAAAAGAATTAATTAACTTCACATTAAACAAGATCAAGAATTGTGCAGAACTCATTAAGACTTTGTATAACTCATGTTATATAAATGGCTAAGAAATTACTAGTAGTACCTGCTGTACCTCTATATCAACAGCTCTTTATACAGTTCTTGTTAAACAACTATGAATCATAGCAAAGAACCAAAGAAATGAAACCAAGTAATCCTAAAGAGTAAAATAAACTCATGTGGCAAAGCATCAGGACCATATGTATCTGTGAGACTCCTAATTTCAAAGAAGGAGTATATAGTTCCTTCACTTCTGAAATAGCCATATTTTCAAGAAAAGTGTATATCCCTTTAATTTTTCCTTTTTGCATATATTTAGGTGGAAACTAAGCAGGTGAAATTGAGGATACAGAAATAAACATTTGAATACAAGAATGAATCACACAACTGTCAAGTTCCTGCATGATTAGGCATTTTCATTTGTTTTCCCATCTTTGTAACTCCATGACTGAGTTGCACTCTAGAGCAAGGACACACCACCATGCTGTGCACGCCCCAGCTCAGCTTCCCCAGAACCCGCCTGTATCCCCATCCCGGGAAAGGTTTGCTCAGTGATGTGCAATCCTCATTGCTCAATCACCCAGAAGAGGAAGGCCCCAGAGGAACCCAGATTGAAAACGTATGAGCTATTTTGGATCAGGAGCCTGAAGGAGCTCAGAAACAAAACAAATAAAGAAAATCCAATCAATTCGAAATAATGTTTTAATATTCCCCCCCAGTGCAAATTCCCAGAGCAGACTTTTCATGTTGGTACATAATCCTTATTTTTTTACCCGCAGGTTCATCTGGAAAACTGATATTTTGAACAGCAGGACTATGCACAGTTACATCCCAATCAAGACTCTAAAGGCAAGATAGAGTACACACAAACTTTCTCCTCATGGTTTTTACTTGAGACAAAAAAGTCAAGGGGCAAACACAGAACTGGAAGAAACTAACAGAACTAAAAAGGTTATGAATTTGGATAAAATCTATACTAGATGAATACTAGATGAGTACAATAAATGAAAGATAACTTATTTTTAGTTTGCGATTCTGTCTGTTCAATATTACAGAAGCTCAAAAGGAGTTCAGCTGTGAGTGACCTTTCAGGTTTTTTTGTTTACTAGCTCATCATACTCCACCCTCTTATGGTTTGATGACTTTCATTTTATGTTTTGTTTTCCTTTTTTTTTCTTAATCAAGCTTGCCTTCAGCCTAAGATGACAGATCTTACTTTTTTTGAGTATTAAAAAGAATGTTACTGAAATTCAGTAGAAAGGTTAAAAAAAACTCCAGCTCTTAGCCAGACTCAATTCACTAGGCAAGCATTTCCCCAGATAAAATCAAGATTATAGTTAACCAAAACCAGCTGGAAAATAGTATTTTCTCCAAATTTTTTCTTTAAAAATCTGTCAGCTCTAATCTAATAACACTGAACTTTGATATTCTGTTGTTGATACTCTTGAACTAAATTCCACTCAATGTTATTTGTCCTAAGCCATCCAATCTTCATTAATATTCTACCCAACCTTACACATGCTTTGGGCAAAGGCTGAGAAAAAGGATAAAGACAAGACTCTGTGCTTCTGATTCAATGCTACAGTAACTGCAAATAATACGGCTGAGCAGACACTCATAGATAAACTTTTATTTCAACCACAATACCCAGTACTGGTGTACGGATGAAAATGCCCATTTAAGTTTTTGACCTAGCAGATCTGTGAATAGGAAAGTGCACAGTTCAACAGGCCATTAACTAACTCATGAAATGATGCTCATTATATGGACAAAATGTTATTTCTTCTGGAAAATGAGCAGGTCACTGACCAACTACCTTGATCAGATACACCCAGGAATTAGAATGGATATTTTGAGTTCATATTTGATTAGCATTTGAGATGTTCTTTCTCTAAACACTTCCCACAGGACTGCACATGCCAAATTCCTACCATAGCTCAAGCTGTTATTCAAAGACCTGAGAATGCTCATTCCACTTAGCACTATCTTAGTTTTACTGACAGTGCTGAAGACAACAGTCTTTTCCCTAGACTATTAAGCAACTTTCAGAAATTTAAAAAAAGAAAAAATGAAGCTGAAATCTAGCATTACATTGCCAACAGTGAAGAAGTCTTTGAAAAAATAATAGCTTTGTCCCTGAGGTATTTCAGAAAACCTCGAGCCTATTTAGATGAATTGCAATGAAACAGCATTCATCATTAACACAATGAAAAACAAAGTCTGTGGATCTTACTGACGAGTTGGGTGCTTTGGGGTGGTAGTAGGGAAAAGAGAAAACACTACATGCTAAATCAGAATTCAAAGAAAAATTAACAGAGATGCAGAAGGTGCATTTGGATTACCTACCACAGATTCCTGACGCAGGTGGAACCTAACTAATTTTTATGTGATCCAGAACAGGAATTCATAGGTGTGCTTCACAGCCCATGGAAATCAAAGCAGACAAACTGCTATTAACCACCTTCACTATGGAGCTCTTCTGTGTTAAAGGTACATTCTTAATCTTCTAAGTGAGTTTATACAAGATATTAGTTATAGGGATGCAGTCTGAGGAATGCATTTGAATGGGGCTTTAAAGTCTAACCTTTTTTTCATCCCACTCCTTAGAGACACATCCTGGCTAATTCTCCTTCTTCTTTGGACTAATGCTCACCCAAAACTGAGTGCCCACCCAGGTTTCAGCAGATTGAAACAGCTAGATTTCATGTGCTGCCACAAGAGCATTCCCTTTCACCTCAAATCTCATGTTAGCCACATCAAACTAGGGAAAAAATGCTCATTCCTATTCTATCAGTTACCTTTTGGGATTACCACTTGGTTTGCTTGACACAGACAATCACTGTAACCTGAACTGTAGCTAAATCCTTAAAAAGGGAGAATGAAGAAGGAAGTGTTATGTACAAATAAGAAAGTACTTTACTTCTATATACAGCATTTACAAAATTCTGCATGAATATATTCTCATAGTTTTTGAAAAACAGGGGCGAGAGTTCCTATACAGCTGTCAGAAAACCAGTCTTACAGTGTGAGCCTTAAAGAGTACAATATATCAAATTTACCAGAACAAAAGTTCTTGACTACTGTATACAAATTTTTAGTAGTCACAGGGGTGATAAAATTGTGATAGTCTATGAAAGAGGCCAGGTTTGCAGATCAAGGCAATAAGTTCATCAGGCCAGGTGGCACAGCTTCTGTGTACAGAGACCTTTCAACAGGTCACTGCAGTTTTTCATAGACACTTGTTCAGAAAACATACCTGAAAAAGGGGGAATTTTCAGTGTTGCTGACAAAGGCATAGCAAAAGGAAGACTGGCAGCTGAAATTAGACAAATTCAACCTTTCCACAACATTTCAATTTCCTAGCACTAAGGGTAATTAAATATTGGAACGGCTTACCAGGGGAGCTGGTGGACTCGCCATTGCTTGGAGCTTTAGGACGAGATTAGATATCATTGTAAAAGAGATGCTTTAATCCAGCTTCTGGAAGTTCTCAACATGCCCACAACACTTGCAGGTCTGCATTAAGACAATGACTATAATCAAATCTCATATTTTAGGGTTTCAGCTGATCAACTGCAAGGGTTATAAAGAATTTCTTTTTCCCTTTACATAAAAACCAGACAGATACTTTTGTGTGATTTATATTCTGATCTGTCTCTGAAGTAGCAGAGATTGCCCAAATCTACAGAAAATATGGGGCAGCTGATGTAGTTGCCAGTGGTGATAGGGAAAGTACTTTCTCTTAGCCTGAAATTCACAAAGCAGGCATATCCAAATGGGAGCTCACATGAATTTGAAGTCATCTAGATGGATGCAAACCACTTCTGCCCTGGAACCTGTGTGATTAGGTCAGTGCAGAAGCAGGTTTGATCTGTCTGCCCTGCTAAGGGTCTGGTAGTAGCACCCACTCAGCATTTTACTGACACTGCTGCATGACTTAAGGAAAGGAGTCATTTCATACTCTGCTCCTGCAGAGCACTGGCCAAGGGTCAAGTGAAAAACTATTGGATCACTCTACCCTTAGAGGCCTCATTAATGAATCTTGCTGGATTAGCTCAGAGGGTGTGCTTTTTTCCAAGGTGAGCTAAATAGAAATCTCAAATGAGTTTGGTTTGTGTTTGCTCAGTGTGAGATACAAATCACCTGTTAACACACTAAGATCATTTGGACATATCTCATCTAATTAACTAATTTCTATTGAAGATGCATAAGGAACACCTTGATCTCTTCTGTCTGCTGAGTTAACATACTTTAGCCTAACTACAGTAAACATGTTAACACACAGGTATCAGGATTTACTGTTCTGTGTTTTTCATCATAACTAGATACATAAGCATCCCTTTTGGTTTTTAGTTTAGCTACATTTGTAACTACACAATCTGCACTATTTTAGCAGAATACTATAGTGATTTGATTATTAAATGTATGTAAAGATGAGTGCAAGACAGAACATTCTGCTACTTTTACCCTTTTATGTGAAAAGAGTATGTTTTAACTCTGTCAAATAAAGCATAAAATGAGAAATGGTACTTCTAGTGATTTCTGTGAGCTGCACAGTAGCATGTTCATATTGTGAGTCTCCAAATAAATATCTATTTAACTGAAGTCCACACCAGGCTTTTATGCTTAATGGCTACCTATACTATTCTCCTACATCCCTTTGACAGTTTGTTAGATTCAAAGATATTTCTGTCTGTGCTAAATAATGGCCATTTGATGGATTTGTGCACAGCTACACCTGGAATGTAATGCAGGTGTGTAAATCACCTGCCCTGCAATTCAGGACATTTTCCATGCAGAATAGGGATGATTTCTCTTTGCCATAATTCTGAAGCATACACATCAATATAAGGCTCTGTTGTCAGTATTGGTCATTATGATTATGTTGTCATATTACAAAGTAAGAATGGGACACACCACGACAGCACCATCTAGTAACATAAAATATTCATGCAAAAACAAAAGCAGACTCAACCTTTAAAAAGTAGAGAAAAAAAAGAAGATATACTGATCCTGCTTGTCTCAATATCTATTTTGGTGACACATGCATATATTTGACAGCAGTTATGAAGATCAAATTTAGAAGATGGCCCTAATTAAGCAGTATGTTATTCCCTTGGTATCCTTTCTCAAACCAAACCAAAATACTCAGAATAAGAGTTTCCTCATCTGGGATAAAAATGACAAAATCTGCACTTCCAGTCTTCTGACTTCTCAAACAGACATCACTTGTGCTGCTGTATTTGAGTACAAATAACTCTGACAGAATCTGTACCCAGATCTGCTCCGCACTGCACACAAATTTCATTATAATGAACTTCTAAACTTTTTTGTTCTAGTGTTCTTTTTTGTTCTATACAGCATACCTAATGCCTACAGTGCAGGAATGCTTGGAAAACCTCCAACGAATCTACTGGCCCATAATTTTTTAAGAATGATCTTTACAGAAAAACTGAAGGAGGAATATTTTACTATGCAGTTGACACATTAGAAGCCAATGACATAATAAAGAATAGTATCGTTCTAATGACAAATATCATCACAATTTTTCACTAAATCTCTTTGGGATACAATATTATGCCTTAGTTTTTACAGCCTGTTCAACTGAAGGATTATTCAAGAAAATTTTGAGTACAGCAAGAGTCCACATATTTGCAGCAGAGACTTACTTTATTTCAAAAAGTGCTCATTTATATTCCTTCCATGCCAAAATCTCTGCCCAAGTAATACAGAAGTTCACATGATTACTTAGCATCAAATTCTCTGCTCTTGTATTTCTGCTAAAAATTTCCCAACTCAAAATGTTTGAACTGTAAAGTAATTTTATTCGTAAAATTCTAAAATTTTTATTTTAATGTACTATTTTTAAGATTAAGTTCCACACAGCATAAAAAATGTGCGTGTGCAGTTGAATCGAGAGAATTAACATAATTATGTTATCATTCTTTCTCAATGCTCTACTGAAAATGATGTTCTTACTATTCAAAACCTCTTTTCTATACACTTCTAGTAATAAAACTGGAAACTAAGTCTTGTATTTCTTGAATCTGCTTTCCTTAAATACTGACAAGTGGGGTTTTTTTACCTGCCTTACAGAATCACATGCAAGTTTGAGTAACTTTAAATTTTTTCCATTAGGACTTGTTGTTTTGAAATAAGGCTTCTCTCCCATTAGTTTGTTTACATTAATTATATAATAATTAATAATTAGTCAACATTTAAAGCAAATTTTCAATTCTATTCTTTAAACTAGTGCATGTAATAGCTATCTTTTCTTCATTTATCTGAAATTTAAAAAAACCCCAACTAAGAGTACAATTTTGACACGTAACAAAATACTGTCAGAAGCACACCAAATAAATTTTACAATACCCCTTTCCCCCCACCCTCCAAGAAAACTCAATAAACTCAGTATAAAACAAACAAATAACATAATCTAATCTAACTGTCCACTTTACCTGGAAATGCATGCCCTGTTAGAGAATCCAAATCTGAAATTAAAACAGTGAAAAAATAATCTTTAACACTAATTTAATATTAAAAAGCACAAAAAGTCAAAATCAAACCTGGCACCAAATATCACATTATCACCAATATCAAATTTTAATCATATACATATAGAAGCAAAACCAGAACACTTAGCATTACATTATGAAGGTTTTCCTCTCCATAGTTTTGTAAAGATGTAAAATATTATCTAAAGATGAAAGCTTTGAACACTATGAGAAGCTAATTTATTTTACTGTTTAAGACAGACATACCACAATTAAATAAGAATTTTACAATATTTTGTAAATGAACCTCTGATTTCAGAAACCCATATCTTGAGTATAAACTTTTGTTCTGCCTTTGTATATAAGAACAATAATTAGAAAAGTGCAGAATGTTTTTTAGATTGTACACTTTAAAAAAGATTTTCTTTCTTGATCATAACAAATAACAGACCTAATTTTGTCTATTCTACTGTTCATATTTTCATTTTTTTCCCCCCCAATCTATCTGTTTTAAAAAAAGAGAAAAGAGCTGGAATTATTCCTACTGACACCATAAAGTATAAATGAGGGCTTCACTGGTGACTCCCATCTGAAGAGACAGCAGGAAAGCACATCAGTGATGCTGGAGGCATGAGAATGGCCCCTTCTAAATGTGCACTGGGACCAGAATACAGAATTCCATCTTTGAAGTGCTTTGCACCTTTGGAAATTCCATGCTCTTAACAAAGATTTATTTCATAACTTCGAGGAGTTACGCTATAGCCAGGAGAGCAGTGGAGGCTGGTAAAGTACAGTCAATACCAGCTGGGATTCTATTGCACTGCCACGGTAAAAGGCCAATTCTCAGACACACGTGGCCAAAAGAAACCCCTTCGTAGACCGTGTTCTGTCACACAAGACATGAGCCCATTTGGAGAACAAGCCCTGCTGCTAGGGGCAGTCCACCAGGTCCTGGTTAGCTCACCAAGAAGGCAGGAGACCTTCAGGCTGTCCTTCCTCCCTTCGTAGTACAAGTGGGATCGCAGAGGGGTGCAGCAGCTACACTCTTGGAAAAGCACAACAGACAGATTGTGGCTGACCAATCTACCCTACTAGGTGTTTATACATGAGCTTTCTTGTCATTTTTAGGATTGAATGTATTTACTAGCAGTGCCTGGAAAAAAAACTTTTAGTACTGTTTATGAACTATATCTTTAAAAAAGAAGTTTTTTCTTATTGCAACAGTCAACAGACACAAGATTCTAAGTTAATGGTTTAGGCTACAGAAATTCTGAACATCTTGTAATACAGAAATTAATTCTAAAAGTTATTGGGAAAATATTTACCAATTAACTCCTGGAACTGCAGTAGGAACTCTCTAGACAGGAGGAAAAGTGTGCTTGGCTCTACTAACTTAGAACAGTTCAAATGAGACATTTCCTGAGGACTGTGAACATGCTTAGTTTTGTAAGTGAACACAGGAGAAAACCAACCCAAAATGTGGCAAATGCACTAGAGATAATTGCTTTCTGAAATCCAAATTGCTGAACACAATGAATTAACAATTCCAGTATGTGGGGTCTCAAGGTTTATCACAAAATACAGAGAAAAAAAAAAGCAACCTCAGGATTTTTTCTTTCAGAGCCTGAGAGACAGGAGAATGTTGTTGCCCCCTAGGAGCCCATAAAAACCACACCAAAACCAGATTATGCATAAATGGAGCAGCTAGCTAGGCAGTGACTGCTCCCTGAAAGCACAGAGACTGCATTCAGCTACCTTGCAAATCAGAATCAACCCAAAAAATATGTAATACTTGAATTGCCCAAACTGCTGTCACTGTGCATATCCCATGGCACATTCTGACATGACTTTAAGGTGTTTGAAAACATCTGTTCTATGTCATTTTATTAATGAAAATATCCTGATGCAAAACCTGAAGATCCAAGAAAAAGAACAGAAGAGGAAAAAAAATCTCTTCTTCCTATAGTAATGAAAAAATATCTACTCAGACACTGGGATTTTAAACAAGAAAAACAGACAAATAAACAAAAAACCAACCAACCAAAAAATCCAAACTAAAACAAAAAACCCAAACCAAACCAAAAAAACACCAACCAAACCAGAAAAGTGGGACTTGTATCTGAAAAGTTCATGTACGTATTGTAACTTACAGCAGAAATCACTATTAAAAATGCTATTCTGAAACAAATGCAGATAAGTTAATGCAGATTAATTAGGCTCTTGTCCCAGCATAAAACAACACTACTGTGTAATACTTTGCGTTAAGCTGATGATATAAATTTTGGACGTGTTTATTTTCTTACAAGTCAAACTACACTAACTGAAAACAAGGTAGTTTGTCACCCAAGCATGTGTCCTGTGTGAACTGTTAAATAAAATCAGACCTACTTTGCTAGCTGAAACCAGAAGAGTTTGTGGTTTATTGAACCCACAAATCATGATCCACACGCCCCAATTCCATCATTACATTTCACAAAGAATGATATGAGCTGACACTGCATAGGCAGGCAAGGTAAAGTTTCCCATCTAAGATAAATATAGTGTGCAACGTTTCCCTGCTAGAGTTCAATACATGAAATTACTGCAGTTATAATGGAATGAAACCTTTGCTGTGACTGAAACAACTGGAGTATTTAGTCTCTGCCATAAGGTTTGTTCTATTCTTCTATGGACTCCAAGGGCAGTAGAAAAATCATCATTTCCTGCTATTGTTGAGACCATTTCTCAGTTTCCTTGACTTATTTTCAATTAAGTAAGCCTGAACAGGTGGAATCCAATTTTCTTCCCTTCCATTTATTTAGTGAATTGCCCAGATTTCTTGCTATTCACTTTTATTTTCATACATAAGACTTTCTAAGCAGCAGGAATCTGAGATGAAAGTGGAATGCATAAAAGTGACACACACTTTCATCCCCCTTTTAAGGCAACATAGCTAGCATGTCCACAGCAGCAGTTAGCAAGGAATTACATTCATGAAATCCAGACTTGATTCATACTATAAGTCATTGATTTAGGTAATAAAACTGGTGATTTGACAATAAAGCTGACTGTGAGTTATAATGCAAAGCATGATTTTTTAAAAAGGGAATGAGTGTGCACTTTTTAGCAGGCAGTATCTCTGGTACACCCCAGTCATCTTATTAGCTCAATGCAAAACAGATGTTGGAGATGGTACAAGATTTTCATGCCAATAAACTAATTATTTCTTCCTAGAGTTGATTAGCAAAGATGTAGTCCTGTCTGTACCTTGCCTTCAAGGCCCCGTTCTTCCTATTTTACAAACAGTGTTCACTGCACAACGCAGAGCTCAGCCTTTGACTTCCCCTCTCATGGTACTCCTCGTGCTGTGCTTACAGTAAAATATCAAAGCCACTGACATGCACTGGCAGAATGCCAATGCAAAATGAGTGGAAGGGATGACTTTTACAGTGCACAGGAAAACACATTTCAGTCATTTAACATTAAAGGTTCTCCATGGCATTGGCAGCAAGATGATGTAATACCAAACCATCTCTGGGAGCTGGTACCTGCTTAGAAAGGTTAGAAGAACCTAAATGAATGCTAAATCATGCTCTCTTGAAAATACAAGATTTTGCCCTGCTTCTAAGTGTTTTAACAGGGACTGTCGGCAAGAAATGAGTCTCTGCTTTGCTAAATTTTCAGTTAGATTCAATTGTATTTTACTATAAGCCCCTAACTGGGCAGCAGAACTCAGAAACCCTTGTGGATGTGCACAACACCTGGACCATGAATTCTACAAAGCTCAAGTCTTCTTTAACCAAGGTGAGTGGAGTGAAGTCCAGCTGCTCATAATATTTGGAATACAAAGGGCTGGTCGCAAAGAAGAGAATGAAGAGTGACACAGAGCTGCAGTGACTGAAGATGAAAGATGACTTGCATTAACTAGAAGTTACAACTGTAGCTTTGACAATCAGGTCAGTGAAAGCTATTGGCATGTAACTCAGGATTGGACTAGGATTGTGAGTTTGGCTGCACCAAGATTTGAGGGTTAATTTGGTACTACCCAAACCTAAAGCTAAAGGAGAAGTAGGTGAACAATATTTCGCATTAGCCTCTAGAGGGGAAGAGTTTGCTTCAGCTTTGGAAATTATGTGAATTATTCACTGAAAAACTGTTTTTTCAGTAGAAGCAACTCTTGCACAGTCCTGTTGCCTCAGCTTGGGTCTGCTCTATTCATTACCTGTCACTACGCTCCTAACCTACTGCAATAAATCTGCTTTCAGAGTCTCTCTTATTTTCATTAATAGATTATTTACATTCATTGGCCACCAATCCTTTAAACAGCACAGTTATAATTTTAATGGAAATGTAAACCTTTTTCTGAGAGAATTTCCCTGACAAGAAAAAAACCAAAAAGAGTTAGCATAAAGATTGCATGCAAGAATTCATAATAGTGCAGTCACCATCTTACAAACCCACTGCTCACTTGTGCTGGTGTTTGGAATTAATTTTTACTTTTGGAGATAATTCAAAGAAAAAAAAATCCTGTTGAACAGTTAGTTATGAAGACTTACCAATATGACATTCCAAAGCCTATTTATTGCTCTGATTCAACTTCAAAGTATCACTTTTTTGATGAAAAAATTACATCATATTGAGACAGGTAGATTACATTTACACTGCTAACCAGGGTTTCATTTAACCAGCATTCCTTCCTGTGATACCAGTAAGAGTCAGATTCAAACTTACTATTCTTCAGTAGAGGTGTTTTCTTGTGAGCTATAGCTCTGAGCTTCCATGAGCTCCAATGAAGAAGTAGTTGAAATTGAGTCAATTAATTACATTGAAAAGTAGAAATTAAACTTGTACAGATGAATAGTTAGAACAGCTCTTTCCATTGACAAGATCTCTAATAACTACAGTGTGAGCTTAGACAGCTACATATCTACATAACCTATAGTGTAGGTAATTGGAGATGAATCTCATCACAAGAATCTTTCAGGAAAATAATCTACATATATGGGTGTGCAGCTGAGACAGTCACAAGAATAAAATGGGAATGATTTAGACATGGAATAATAGGTGTTTTACAATTGTTAAATTTGATGGCCTCAGTTCTCTAATATGGCTCATTAAAATAAGTCCTGGACAAAAATAAACTTAGTCCTGTCAGCCTCTAGTGCAAAAGTTCACTGATCATTTTTCCCTCTCTCTTAAAATCATATCATAATTATATAGGATGATACTCGCTTTATATTTTGCCTTCTGATTTATGTTAATCTAGCAAGAGCTTGAACAATTGGCTACAAACTGAAACACAAAAGGATCCATCTGAACACCAGGAAACACCTTTTTTTTTCAGTCATGAGAGTGACTGAGCACTGGCACA
>QWTY01064680.1:0-10982 GCA_008033365.1 Pseudorectes ferrugineus
GAGCAGGGCAGTGGAGGGGTAAACGGGCTGAAGCTCAGGGGAAGAGGCCAAGGGGAGCAGAGCAGGGGAGTGAGGGCAATCACTGGATCTGAACCCTTTTAAGAAACCCGTTCTATGATAATGAAGTGTCAAACCTCAGAACCCTGCTGTGACCACACTTAGGGCAGGAGAGCACCTCAGCAAAGGAGAGCAGGGACTGGCTTGGCTTGGGGCTCATTTCCTTGTTTCTATTAGGTGAGCACAAAGTCTCTGCAGTTCTGAGCTAATGGCTTCCCTTTCTTTTGCTCCAACCTCCCTCTCAGGTAATTCAACACAGGCTCAAGTACTGCTGCAGAACTGAGGCTGTGGAGCTTAAATGTATCTTTGTTTCTGAAGTCTTGGGGCTCATCCATCACGAAAACAAACCCAGAGGTTAGAAAGAGGGTTTTCAGACTTGATCTGCAGATGCAAAAATACAAACCCTGTCAGTCTGTTCCTCTGTGTATAAAAATGAGCACAGGCAGATGGGGAAATAGCAGTCAACAAATCCAATTTCACTCGAAGAGGAATCCAATCTCTTGTGGCTTAAAGAAGCCAGAGAATCTTCCCATTTCATTAAATCATACTTCAGAAACAAAGGTAATTTCCCATACTCCTCTGACAAATGTATTCAAGGCAATAAAGCCTGCCACAACACAAGGCTGGTCACCCGCTGACTTAGTGACTTACATAAAAACAGTGCCTGATGACTTAGGGGCAGGTATTTTTTCTAGAAATAGGTTATCTGTTAAATAGCAACAGCATCATGAAAAACTAATGCCAGTACATTGTCTAGATGTTCCAGGAGAGCTGATACTTGAGCTCATGTAGTCGCTGACAAATCCCCCAGCACGGGGAGCCACAGGAAATACTGTCTAGCAGGCAGAAATGTCTGAGCTTATTTTACTGCTAAGACGCCCGGGTTCTTTCAAGCAAGACCAGTTTGCTTATTATCACAGCAACAGATCTGTAGCTCTTCAAAGATGCTATTATTCATTTGTAGATCACAATGTAATAAAGTACTTAAGCATTTGTCTTATTGAAGTGGGTGACAGTGAGCAAAGGCCCAGCCACAATGATTAAAGTTTTACATTAGTTGGCAACTTTCTGCTTGGCCATCCTGCATCTCTTTTAAAGTCATGGCCTGTGTGGTCTGTACTTTATACCTTAAACTTCTTGAGCAAGTAAATGGTGCATCTTCAAAGACAGATGAAAGGATTCAAATAAACATTCACAATGAGATGTGTTAACTACTGCTCTGCCTGCTGGGTTTGGCCAGGGTTTTGCTCTGTGCAAAGCTGCACATCCTGCTAGAGAATGAAATGCATTTCCTTCTGAACATGAGGCACTCGTGCTCTTCAGCATTGACCAGCAGCAGTCAGTTGGTAACTCAGAGCACTGGGCAGAGCCCTCCCACCTCCACGTTTAACTCTGCATTATTTAAAAATAACTCAAGTATCACATTTACTACACTCTATTCTCTGCTGCTCCAAGCTGACAGATTTGTTGCAATAATACAAAATAATGTGGGAGCCATTGCTCCTTGGAGGGAAAGAAGATAAAATGAGGCAAGTGCATTTTTAAGAAAACAAGCTGAAACACAGGCTTTGTCCATATTCCAACAACAACAGTTCTACCATCCTTATCATTTGTCAGTTCAAGGTAAAATATAATCCTTTGCTCAAATCAAGCATTAAAACTTATGTATTAATTGGATCAAACCCAAAGTGAACAGAAGCTTACCTTTAACACTCTATCCACCTCCTGCTTGTTTAGATCCTCTCCACACTCCTGACTCAGCTGGTTCTGGATGACGTTCCTGCGCACTCGGTAGTTTTTTGAAAAGATTTCAAGCAAAACTTGGCGATGCTATAAAAGAAAATGTATCATAAATACACAGAGGACAATTATTCCTGCCTTCCTCTCAAAACTGCACGTGCCTTAGTCTGTACAAAACATGCTCTGAACTACATTAGAGGACTCTTGCTTCATAATCCTGAAACCATCCCATACATTCCTGCTCTCCAGCAGTGCCTTATCCTCCAAGGGCTCCACTGGGGTCCCTCCATACCCTGTGGCCACACCTGCACCTGTCCTCTGACCTGGGGCACCCCCAGAGGTACAAAAACACACCAAGGAAGGGGTTGCAATGTATTCCTCTCAAATGCTTCCATGGGAGTTCACATCACTCCAGACAAGAGGTTGGCTGGTGCTTGCCTCTTTCCTATAAAAATGTATTTAGTTCACAGAGCTAGGAATTGCACTGCCCATCCACAGGTCAGGCACCTTCCCTTTCCCCTCGTTTACTCTGACAGCAGTTACAACTCAGGAGATGCTCACATATGCTGTAATCATTTCCTACTCTAAGTATAAACAGGTAAAACAGATATGCTGTTAATCTCTGGGTAATGTTCCATTACCATCAAAAGGAAAAAACCCTTGGACTGGATCCTGGTCTGAGGCCTGCACTGGAGAATCCTTTCTTCTCACAGGTTCAGAAATAGCCACTGAGCTGGTTACTGACATGATTACCAACATGTTATGAGCTAAGAGCTTCCTTTCAGCTGGAAGCAGGTTGGTGTTGAAAACACCAAGAGAGAAAGAGGAAAACTACCTGCTGTACCAGTTCCAGAAACATGGATGCAAACAATGCCAAATGCTCAATAAACAGTGGGGAATATCACTTATTTTATCTTTACCTGATCATAAGTGTCACCAGCTTCCCAAAGTGCATAGACCTTTAGTTCATCTGGTGAGGCAGCAGTCTGTGGAGGAAACTGAGAACAAGAGGCTGTTAAAAATAACCAGCTATTTAATGAGTTCTGCTTAATGATTCTCTGATCCTGTATCCCTGGACACCCATTACTGAATCAGAACCCAGGTTGCCATGGAATAAGTGCTGAAACAACCCAACTGCTGTCCCATCCCACACTGGAAGGGGTGCCTTGGCTCTGGCAGCCCTGTGCCTGCTCAGCACCTTCTCACACCCCGATGACAGAGCAGAAACATGGCCTGTGTCACATCTGTGACCCGGGAATGGGATGAGCACCGTGGCACCCTGAGGTGTGCCTCAATGTGCCCAGGTTTGACTGATGCCTCTGGTCAGGGTGGGACAACCCACACAGGGCACTGGTGCCACATCTGTCACACACCAACCACAGCTGGGCTCTCAAGGGAGCTGCTGGACATACTGGAATCCCGTGAACTGTGCATGGGAACAGTTTCCCAGTGCTGAAGGGTCAACCACCATGTACCAGAACAATCCCAGGGCTTGGACCTTGATGGTATCCCATGGCAAGGTATCTATAGATTCCTCCTGTCAGCAGCGTTTGCTTCCAGACCATCCAGAACAGGACTCAGCTGAGAGCACCAAGTGCATTGCAGGGTCTTTCTGGAGGTTTTTACCTTTACAGTGGCAGGTTTTAGAGATTCAGCCTCTATCCTGTAGTTATCTGCTTCACTAATCCCAAGTCAGCATTACTGACAAGCAGGTGCTTCTGGTGTATTGCTATCTCTGTTTTGGGGCAGACTGCAGGACTCCAGAAGACTGAACACTGATGGACAGTGAACCAAATACTTGCTCATTTCAGGCTCCAAAAATGACAGTGGTTTTGTGTATTTTGTTTTTTCCCCATGGGCCAAGCTAGAGAAACACATTCATTTTTTCTGAGGCAGAAGCCTCACACCCCTGCAGACAGGAAGGAGCACAACTGCCTCCCCTCCATGCCCTGAGTTCCTAAAAAAATAAAATACCATCCATTTGCCTTAACATCTCCCCTTGGAGCAGTGACTAATGAGCACTGCTGGAATATGCCTTCACTCCTGACATGTCTCTTCCTGTCTGTCACTAACGATTTATTCCTTGCTAACCGCCCAGACGACCTAAATCAATCATCTATGAAAAGCTAACAAGCCAGTCCCAATTGTTCCAGCATCCCTCAATCCTGGCTGCTGGTACAAACCAAACCTTTCTTCCCAGCCTCCCTCACACCAGCCAAAAGACTTGTGCATCGCAGAGTGAAGAGATCAGCATTTCCTTTCATGCTCTGCCTCTGATCTTATTGCAAAGGGGAAGGGTTTTGTCCAGTGGGAGCCGCCTGGTGGGATTAGCAGCTCTGACTTTCAGGTTAGTCCAAATGGCTGGAATATAACAAGGTTTTACACTTGGTTTAGAGCCAAGATTCAGGTTGATTAGGCTCACAGCACCTGACATAATTCTCCTCCCGTAAGGACACTTGCTTTTGAGGAATAATCTCTCTTGTAGGTTTTCAGCAGAGATAAAATCAAATACTCCAGCTTCCCTCCACAAAACAGCTGCAGCAGGAATGGCAAAGTGCAGGGCACGGGGAGCACCCAGGCACAACCTGCTGGGCTCGACAAAGTGAGTCAGCACAGCCCTGGAGTGCAAACTCGTCCTGCCCCAGCCACAGGGCTGAAACACAGCTGTGTTTATCCAGCCATTCTGCGAGGAAACGGCTTCCAAACAAACACAATACTTAGTTGGGAAGAAAAACACACAGAATCTCCTCCTCCCTCCAGCCTTCCTCTGCGAACTGCTGCAAGCACTGGTGCCAACAGCTCCCTGCTCCCTGTCACACAGCCCGGCCACGGGAGTGGGAAATGCCATCAGGGATTCCTTGGAGAGACACAGAGCCCAGACAGCTTCACTGCCTTGCCATCTGCTGTCCCTTTGCTGCTTTGTGTCACCTTGATGTCTCCAGCCTCACCTTGATACAGCTCTCTGCTACCCTAAACTCCTTTTAAAAATATTTGTCCAGTGCCCCTTCCTGCTCTAAGCCCCCGGAGCAAGTGCAGGGCTCTTGGGGGATGAACTGCTGCCCAGGTCCCAGGGCTGCCACGTTCAAATGGAGCCTCTCGGGGAGGAGCCCTTGGCTCTGGGACGTGTCTCACTCCAGCACTGAGCCACAGCCAGGCAGCCTCACGTTATAGCTAAACCAGATGGAAGGGGCTGAGTGTGCCAGAAAAAAACTTATCAGCTGGAGAAATCCTAAAGGTAAACTGTTGATCTCAGCTCTCGGGGAGCCTGGCACCGGTACCAGCCTGGAGGGCTCTTTGTGAGTGCAGGGCTGCTCTCCCCTCCTGTCAGCCCAGCCAGGCAGGACGCCCACAGCAGTTACATCATTTCCTGAGGCCTCAAAAATATCCTCAGGTTTTGGCAGAACCTTGCCACTCCATGGGCCTTGGGAAAGGAGCGGGCAGGAGCCAGTCACCCCCCAGTCTGCAGGAAATGGGTGCAGATCCCCAGGAGCCAGAATCCTGCACAGACACTTCCCAAGGGGTGGGAGAGCGGCTCAGCCTGAGCAGCTCCAGGCACGGGCACCAAGTCCTGCCTGCCCAGGGCTCCTCTCCTCTCCTCTGTGTCTGTCCCCTCTCCTCACCCTCTCCCATGGCAGCACCAGCCCAGGATTTGCTCTTTCCTGACCTGTGCTTTTCCCTCCCGCTTGATGAGGCTACGAAGCGCAGCAAGCACAGCACCCTGCAGGCATCCCCAGGGCCTCAGCTGCAGCTGGAGTGGCCTCTCTTCTGGCTCCCCACAAATACTGTTTATCTCACACCCCGGGTGCTGTTGGTCAGCTCTGTAATAGATCCTGCATTCCCCTGGTAAGGTTTCAATTGCCATTTTCAGCCACATGTTTTCTATAATAGGTAAGCACTCAAGCCAAGAGTGTCTTCACCCCCCACAGAACATCATTTTAATTACCTCAGATCATTGATTTTTATCACCAAAGCACTTTCAATTACAGAAAACTAATGAGTAACTATGAAATCCCACGCTAAACAACCCTCCAGGCTTCCCCTGAGCTCAGGCGCCCTTGTTGGGTTCTGACAAAATTGTCCAGGGGAACAATCAAGAAACTCCAAAGTGTCTGAGCCCATGCAAAGAGTAAGCCCAGCCCCAGCCCCTCTGCCATCTGCACAGAGCATCAGGGGGAGGCTCGGGGGCAATGATTTACATTGCTGACAGCAGTACAGGCTTATACAGGCTCCTGTGCAAGAGTTCAAGTGTTGCAGTAAATTCTGAGTCAGAAGAACCAAAACCTGCAACAGGATCCTCAAGAGACATTCCAGGAACCACTTCTGCACCTCTGCAGGTCGCCTGTGACAGGGTTTTCCAGACAGAAGGGAGTTCCTGGCCACCTCTCTTCAGCAGGATTTTGCTTTTTGAAAAGAGAAACGATCTCACTTTCACTCCTCGTGTGGATTTCCAAAATCCCCAAATTTCCAAAGCAAACAAGTCGCAGTCCCAGGTGACAGAGCAGGAATGACCTCGGCTGTTTGCCATCAGCATGGCAGAGGCACACATTACACCAGGTGCAGGGGGAGCCTGGCCAGCACCGAGGCAGTTCCAGGCAAGCACCACCCCAGGACCTGGAAACTGCCAGGGGAGGAAGCAGAAAGCACCACGATTGGTGCTCTCCCCAGCGACATTTCCAGGCTGTTTCTCGGTTCCCAGGTGCCACAACATGTACTTTGCACACGACTGAACACGTTCCTGCTGCCCCCCAGCAGCTCCCATGCTCCAGGCTCTCCCAGCCCTCCTGTTTCCTGCTCTTTTGAGCAGTTCACACGTTCCTTCTCCTCTCTCCCCAAAGGCAGCTGCTCCCAAGCTCCTTCTGGTTGTAACCCAATCAGCAGTGCCAGATGTCTCGTAAAATTAATTTCCTTTTAGGCTCTTTCCCATGATGCCAGATTCCCTTTCCTCTCCTAAGCAATGCCGTGTCTCCCAGCCCTGCTCTGTCTCACGCAATCACACACGTCATCTCCATACACACAAAGAAACAGACACCTCTGCACAGCCTCGGAGGAAACAGGCTGGCCAAGGAAACCTGCTGCAGATGGGCTTTGTCGCTTCCCAGAGGCTCTGCTGGGTGTGCCCCGCTGCTCCCAGGCAGTCAGTGTCACCCTTCCTCTCCCAGCTGGGTCCCTGTCCCCGAGGGAAGGAGCTTGTGCAATTCCAGGAGAGCTGACGGGAATCTGGGACTGCCTTAGATCATGTTAACAGGAGCGAGTTGGGACAGCAAATCACTGTGGCCCAACACCTGGGATGTGGGAACAGCCCCACGGCCAACAGGGCAGAGAGAGCAGAGTGCAGGGCCTGCCAGAAGCAGGACTCCAGATGGAATTCCAGCAGTTTCAACACGTCCAGCACTGGACATTTACTCCAAGCACATCTGTCCTCCGGTCCACCAGCACAGGACACAAATACTTCACACCTCAGATGTTTAACTGCCCCCCCACACCCCTTCCCCAAAGCCCACCAAGGGAAAACCATACTTACAGGCACCAAAATCTGTTTGCAGCCAGTGTCCAACACCATGTCCTGTAACATTTTGTCCGAAATGCCACTGAACAAGGTATGTCCTGGAGGCAGACTGGCTAAGTGGAGGTTAAATAACCGTTTAAGCTCACTCAGGGTGAGCACAAATTGTTTCTTAAATGTGGACGACACAAAGGCCTTCAGTTCCTGAGCGACCCTGTCGATGCAGCCCCCGGGCAGGTGGCCGTTCAGGGGGTCCGTGGAGCCCTGGGCCGGGTGCAGGCCATTGACCAGGCCGTTGTTCAGGCCCTCGCTGAGGGCCGAGGTATCCATGGGCTCCTCCACACTCACGGGCTCCTCTTTAATGCGGATATTGGGAACATCCGTCTTGGCCGAGGTGTCGTTTGATTTCATCTCTGCCTTCTGCTTCTGCAACTCCTTCTCCAGCTGCCCGTAGTTCTGCTTGACTTTTGCTTTAGCCATGTTGACCCTCTGCTCCCCAGAAACCAGCAACGGATGAGCTGGTAAGAAACAAAAGGTACCGTCAATCTCAGCAGGGCTCACGGTGAAATAAAACCAGGAAACATCATCTGCTTAAGAAATCTAAGGCACAAATCCAGTCTGTTGATTAGATTTTACAGTAGTTTTGGGGGGTTTTGCTGGTTTTTTGAGGGCAGTGCGTGTTTGTTTTTCTAAAGCCAAATGCTTGGGGAAGGGTGTTCCAGTCAAGGAATCTGAAGCAAAGGCAAAGTGTGTTTGTTCAATCACCAGGGCCTTTTCCACAATTCAGGAAACCAGGATACAGACTGCTAACACATCTCTGCTTGTGACCCAAATACTTCTTTGTCCAACAGCTCTTCTTTTTGTCTTTTAGATTCTCTAGTGGCTGGTGGGGCCTGGTGGTGCCCCTGCCAGAGGCAGCACCAGGATGTCACCAGGTACAGGGAGGAGCATGGAAGGGTTAACAGTGAACATGA
Organism: Pseudorectes ferrugineus; assembly: GCA_008033365.1. Lineage (NCBI taxonomy): Eukaryota > Metazoa > Chordata > Aves > Passeriformes > Pseudorectes > Pseudorectes ferrugineus. Next base: position 8,275 of record QWTY01064680.1, read on the forward strand.
CCACCCTTGCAGCATGAGGTGCACAGCACGAGAGGCTGAGACCCTCTGCTTAGTGTTACTACCCAGCAGTGGGGAGAAAGGGACAGGAGGAGTTCTTTCCCATGGAATCCTGCACTTCTTCCCCTCTCCACACCCAGCCATCCAAAGGTGAAAGGAAGGGGCATGTTGGCAGCAGAGGAATCCAATCCTTGCCAGAGCAAGGAGTGCAGTGTTTAAGGCAAAGGCATGCCCAGCACACATGCTGTTATCTTCTCTGCTGTTAGGCTCACTAATCCTCTCCAAATAACCCAACACCTAATCCTTCCGAGCAGATCAGACACAGGGTATTGAAATGGATTCATATGCTCCTTTGTCAGTTCTGCTTACACTCCTCAATCCCTCCAGTGTCTGGCACTGAGCCAACTGTCCAGTTAAAACTCTGGAACCTCAAGTTTTCATGATCTTTTAGGATTTTGGAGCAGCTACTTTAATACTCTCACTGGCATCCACAGTGGAGAAGGATGTCAAAGAGAGACAGCTTCACATCTCCTTACAGCCTCCTGCCATTGCAGTCTCCAGTAATTGCCTGGCCCTCAACCACACCAGAGAGCACAGTGCAAATCAGGGAAGTAAAAATTCACCTCATGCACATTAAGTTGCATTAACATTAAACTGAGAGGTGAGAACTACTTGTGCACTGGCCCTGTCTGTCCTCCCTTCAGGAGCTGCTTACACCCCACAAGCTGCCTTAAATGAGCAAGTGGGTAACAGAACCAGCTGATTTTACAGTGTCAAATACTGAGTCCCCAGGGCCCCAGACTCCTCCCTGCTCTGCTACAAGGACACCACAGTAGCTGGTGTCACCCCAACATCAGTGACATTAGCACAGACCAAGATCTGTCTTAAATATCCCAGAGGAAATAGTAAGAAAGAAAAGACAGTAAACAAGACCAGTCTCCACCACGTTCAAAACCAGAGAGAAACTCCAAAACATCACTCAGGAATATGGATGGGTGGATGAATAAATGCATGTGCTCCAACACGATGCAAGCACAACTCCATTTACCTGTTTGTGCCTCTTGCTTCTTTGGTGTCAAGTGCTCCTTTAAGAGATTATAGACCTTTTCTAATCTGAAAGACAAAGACACAATATTCCAGGACAGTTTCAGTTGTTATGGCTGCACGCAGCCATGCCAGCTTTAGCCATTAGCTACAACATTCCCTCTCTCCAGGGAGCCAAGAACCAGGAATGACTTGAGTGATGCAGTAACATCCCCCACCACACCAGTGCCTGGGCACTGTGAGGGAGAAACTTGGAGGCAATACGGATCAAATTATCTATCAGTGTCTACAGAACCTTTGTACCAGACAGTTCTTTGCTTTTAGTTAATTCCCCAAAATACAGTAAGTTATTTACTTGGCCTGAATGCCCATCCACAGCATCTGTTGCCTCTGAACTATATCTGGATGCTTCTTAACAAAATCTTCATCGTAAGGGAGCATGAACTCCCAACCTTTGTTTATTCTTGCCACAGACATGTGCTCTAGGAAGTCTTTCACATCTTCTGGGCAAAGCTAAAAGAAAAAGAAAACGCAGAAATAACATGGAAGTCAGTTTACACAGGACAGATGCAGCAATGAGCACTGTGCCATGAGACAGGAGAGCTGGGCTGATTCGGTGTATTTGGGGCACCTCCATGGGCACACACCCAGCTAAGTCAGAGATACTCATCCTGCTCTGCAGCACCAACACTTTCACACACTGTTAAAAGCCCAGGACTTCAGAGAGCAGTGGTGATTAATCACCCCAGAGTCAAATAGCTCACGGCATGTTTTGCGAAGAAAAGGGAGTTTCCAAACTGAGATGAAAAGGCTCTATGGGGTAGAGAAGCATATTCTACAATGTTAATCTTATTTTAGAGCTGCAGGCCAGACATGCAGCACCTACACATGCCCAGCTTTTACGCAGCACTGGTTCTTACATTCCAAAAATAGATGGTCTATGCACAAACTGACTCGTGTTTTATCATTTTAGTGCGTTTTAAAGAATTTGGGTTTTGTCCTTTTTAATGTTTCTCATTCATTTGCCACTTTTACAGAATGTTCAGGTGCCTGAGCTGCTTTAAAGTTTTTACTCAATATTGCAACTGGCAAATGCCAACAGAAGAGTTGCTCTCGACACACCCAAAGCAGAGCAGCCACTCAGGGCTGTGTAAGCACCTTCAGTCAGCTCAATGCCAACTGTGCCCAGCTTTCCACTGAAACACATGAGAGGACACGATGCATTCCAGTGGCTCAGCTGCAAGGCCAGTCCTGGAGTTGTGGAAACAGTGGGAGCTGCTCAGAATGTTTTTCTCTAGAAAGAGTATCATCTATACCTGTTCCAAATGGAGAGCAAAGCAGGCACTGTGAGAGGACAGGCTTGCAGCAGCATCCACAATCTACACCCACACAATGCCCAGCAGCATTTGGCCAACTTATCACCACCTTCTGATTTAGGAAGAAAAGAAATCCACTCACTTTTGTAACTGCTGCTACTTCCTTTCTCACAACCCAGCGGTCCTGCGTGAACTTCCACATCTAGGAAGGGAACAAAAGAGGAAAACCTAACAACTGCATGTAGCAGTGGCTTTACTGAAGCTGTAGCAATGACCCTGTTCAATGACACTACCACAAAAATAGAAGCCCCATTCCTTTCAAGAAGGTAGAAGTAAGTGATTCTCAGCCAG
>QWTY01064688.1:0-12192 GCA_008033365.1 Pseudorectes ferrugineus
ATTTTATCTCTCTTCAAAACACCGGTGATCACTGGGGTGTCTGCAGTGTGTAAAACTCTACATTTCCTCATCCTTGCAAGGAACTCGCACTCGAGGCTGCCTCTTTCTGGGCTGAGAGGCTCAGCACAGGCATCACATCCAAACCCGTTCTGCTGTGTGTCCCTTGGATGCAGCACTTCCCAGTGGGCTTTTCCTGGCCATGCTTTACATGCATTATCATGCTCTGCAGGAAACTCAGCGAGCACAGCAGCTTGCCAGAGTAAAAGCAGTTAGTTGGGGCCTCTTGTAATACAGCAGTTCAGCAGTTGAAAGGATTGTCTGTACATTTCGCAGCAAGGAAAGAAAAAAGGTGTTGAATAAATATATTCCATGGAGTGGGAAACATGAGCATGAGCCTGGAGTACTCTGAGGAATGCTAACACAGAGCCAGGATAATGCTACCTCCTGCTTCTGGGAAGATTATTTCCCCAGCCTGAGAAAATGATTGGGCCACGAAGTTCTATGAAAGGAGATAGCAGGAAGCAGAAATACATCTTTGTTTAGACGTGTATTAAGGGAAAATAGTGATGGTTATTGACACATATGACACACCAATTCAGCTCCAAGATTCTAAAATATATAACCTCAAACCAGGATTAGGCTCCTAAACTCACAAGGAATTTAAGTTTTAATATACACCCTCCTCTTCATCATTTTCTCTTGACTAATGTGGATGATATCCCTTCCTTGTGCTATTGCAAATGCCATTTCCTAACTCCTCTCATGGAGGGAAGTTTCTCACCTCAGAGCTGTTGATCTCGCAGCACGAGGTTGCAGCACACCCAGACAGCCTCTGTACCCAGCTCTGAGGTCACGGGCGAGGCTACAGCACCACAAACTGAGTCCAGGTCTCTTGAATCTCAGTCTGTGTCTGCTTGATGGCTTATTTATCCACCAGAAGGCAGCCCTGGCAGAGAGTGATGAGTCAGGATCTGACTGGATCCTGAAGGTTTTCACATTTTCTAGTTTGCACAGATCACACCACTAAAGGGGTGATGGCAATTCTCAACTACATTTGAATATATGAAGTGGAAATGCAAAGTTCTGTCACTCACTTCTCAAGCTTATGAAATTCCAAGGGGATACAGTTCTAATTACCTCCTGCATCCAATTTGCCAAGATGAGTAACAATTTCTACTCTCCTATGAAATGCAGATGTAAGGAGCACGTCGAGCAGCTCCGCAGCACAGCGCTCCCCAGATGCTGGCCATGGATCACCTTCTGTGCTCCACCAGTCCCCTTTGCCAGGAGGTTCTGAACCACAGCTGAGCTCTGCCGCCAGGGAAGGGCAGCACTGGAAGAGCCTTGTTACTTATTACCACTGTTTACTCACAGTTTATTAATGGTCCACAGGCACTGCTCAGGATGTAGCTTGGCTAAACTTCATAGAAACATGTGGTGAACATCTCCTGCTGAACATGCCAGGAGAGAAACTGATGGCAGAAAATGTCATACTGGAATAACTATGAAAACTCTTTGACATCTGAGTTCCAGTCTCTCTGGAACAATCCTGACTTCTGGATGTTTGTCCACAAACCCACATTTTAGGTTTTACTTCTGTTGACATTTAGGGTAAAATGAAGTTAAAAAACCAAAGGAAAAATACAGGGACTAGGATGACAGAAGGGAAGTTTGGTGAAAAAGTGATGCCAAGAGGGGAACTGCTTTGGACATTTCGCATCCTTTGGGAAGGAGCTCCTACCACGTTCCTGATGAAGTTACACAAAATTGTGTTGACACATTTACTTATACAGAAACAGTGGATCTCTTGTCCTAGCATTAGGAACAGTTTCAGCCATAAATTCTCCCTGGATTTTAGATTTGCCAAGATCCCCACAGATTTAGCAGGCTTCAGGTCTGGTGTCAAGATTTGGAGTGGTCTCCTACAAAAGAGGTTTAGCTGGATAAAGTCTGTATTAGACCAAAAGGTCAGGACTTTATAGTCCCCATAATTCTGTTCAGACTGATGAACAGGAGGGCCTGATACACAGTTCTGCCCAGTGCAGTATTTACAGCAATATTAGTTATTTGCTGCATCTGCTTAGAGCCTCTAAAGGCAGTGGGACTGCAATCCCAGAGACAGCTGAAGGCAAACAGTGCAAAGGGACACCACAGTTTTTCTGAACCTCAGATAATTGTAAGATGAGCCTTAGTAAAACATCTCACGGTGTCATTTTTATTTGGGAATGCAATTCTTCACCCTCTGCCACGACGGCTCTGTTTACCTGTGCAGCACCAGTGGTTAAATATCTCCTGCCTGCAACATCTGTTAACAACTGGAGGGGTTTCAGACTGCGAACTGTAAAACTCTGATAACAAGACAGAAAGCCTGGCCCAGTGACCCAAAACAAAGGAAGCAATGGATGTAAAAGGGTAATGCTGGGAGAAAGAAGGGAAGTTCTGAATTAACCTGGGATGATGATGTGTTCTGACAGAGTGAAGTAACTCCTCCTCGCAGTACTAAAGCTCCATGGCAGCAGAATGGAACAAAAACAGATGTAGACTTTGCAAGCAGTAGATAATAGAGTCTCTCCTCTCATACATGAGTAAATAGAGCTGCTGGAACAAATTCTGTCAACAGACACTAAAAATACAGGTAATTAGACATATATTTAATATGCTAGATTTAGTACATATTCACATGAAAAGTCCATAAAGCTATAGCATAAACTCACCAAGGACCACGCATGCTTTCTGTGAGATGTTTTGTTGTGTTTATCTGCAGGATATATTACCCCTATTACAGCAGCTCCTGGTGCAGCTCTCTTCCATCCACATATCACTTCCATTAAAATCTGTGGAACAGCTGCATGGAGAAGGGTTTTGTTTGCTTTAATCTCCCTGTGCTCCTGCTGGTTCTTCCAATTCATCCCCCTCATAGTTGGAGGGACCAACAGAAGCCATAACCCTCATATTCCTGGGTTCCACTGGGCAGGGGACTCTTCCTTCTCCCAGAAGGATGATTTCTTGTCTGCCTCAGATTTCTCACTTTCACTGGAGTCTCCTGGCACCATTAAACAATTTTATATTTCCTTTGTAGCGGCAGCAGTAACACTGAACTGTGCAAACAGCCCCCAGTGCTCCCCAGCTCCTGCCCTCCCCTGGCCTCTGACCAACCTCACGCTGGTGAAATGGAGTGCAAACAAAAAACTCTGCAAGCACCAGAAACACAGCTCCAGCAAGGGAGCCCAGCCCCTGGCTGCTCTCACCGCATGTGCTGCTGGTGCCCCTGCTCCACAGACAGCAGCCGTGCCTGAAAGCAAGGCTCAGACAAGGCAGGGCGCAGTGTCTGCACGCTGAAAGCCTTTTCTGTGCACTTAAAAGGGCATAGAAATCTTTCCAGGAGTGTACTGTCCTTCCAGATTGAGAGTATTCCATTCCCCCTTTCAATTTTCTCGTTAATTTTAGCTGTTAGCAACAGTTAGTCCCAGATAAATATGGTAGCTACAGTTGTACCTTTTCATGGGGAGAAAAAAGCTCTGCAGCTTGTAAGATCTTTTTCTGTTCTATTCAGGAAATAATTAAAACTAATTTTGAACTACGAGCACCTTTTCTGGGTTCTAATTTGAACCAAGCCTCCTAAAGGACTGGTGTGTTTTATGTACTAGTTTGGTCTGTACATTTGAGAAGAGGGAAGTGATGCTTCACTTGACAGAACAGCCCTGTCCTGGTATTTCAAGGTGATGGTTGAAATTCTGGCCATCACTGGATCCCAGAGAAATGATGCCTGAGAATGTCATGTTATTGATTGAAAACGTGGATAGTACCATCATGTTTTGAAAGTCACAGCAAGTGAAAACAAAAATAATAATTCCCCAAATGCCAGTGTAATAAATAATATTACAGGAATCATTTAAAGAGATTGCAATGAATCCTCTGAAAATTTCCTCTTGTGACAGTCAAGACATAGAAAGGTGCTTTTTCTGGGATTATTTTTACAAACACTTCTACATAAATATTCTCAATGTGTAATACCTTCCTTTTCTCACATCTCTCAAACTGTTTGCTCTCATTCTACTCCAGAACATTTTCTGTTACCAAGGAATTCCTGACGCTTGCTGGCTCCCTGTAATGGAAATGGTACCCAGGTTCGTGCTTGAAAGGAATCCCAAGAAATCTGTCATGCAGATGAAAATCTGACAGTTGTCCCGTTATCAGTGTAATTACACTGCTGTGTTAATGTGGGAAGAAAAGCTGTGTTTACTTGTGTGAGGAGTTTCTTTGGTTCAGCAGCTGTCCTCTCCTGCTATTACTGCATCCTCCAATATCAAACGGATGAGCTGAGCCTTGTTTTTCAATACAAGTGCACTGTAGCAAGGTAAAATGTTAAGTTGGGCATACATAAATGTTTCTGATGTGATTCTAGTGGAGGATGTTTGACTGACAGGCAGACAGAGTAAGATCTATTTATATAAAAACAGGCAGTGTTGATGGAGGGCTCCTCCTCTTCTGCCATTTCTTCCCCAGTGCCTTGCCAGCATTTATGTTTAATTTGCACGGCCTGTAATGGCAGACAACAGAGCAGCTCAGTCTCCAGTCCACTCAGGCTTTAACATCTCTTTCAAAACTGCAAACAAGCTTGCAGATGTCTCTACAAACCATTGGCTTCTCAAATTCTTCACTGAATATTTCCCCCCGAGGCACCCAAGGTGTATTTGAGTGTTGAAGATTTGGCCACTGTCACACAGAAGGATGGAGACCCCGCAGGCCAGTTAGGACAAGGCAAAGATCTGGCCAAACATCCCCTGTCCAGAGCTCAGGATTCCCTCCCTGCACCTTTGAACAAAGGAAGTCCCTTGCAAATGCCCCTCAGCCTAAGGGCTGCCACAGCTGTGCCAGGGCTTCCCTGCCAGCACTTGGACATCGCTCTCAGGCACGGGGTGGGGTTCTGGGGTGGCTGTGGAGGGTCAGGAGCTGGACTTGATGATCTCTGTGGGTCCCTTCCAGCTCAGAGTATTCTGTGATTCTGTGACTGCTCTCCAGCTGACAGGATGAATTCAGCACAGAAACTGATAACAAACTTCTCTCCAGGGAAGCAGAACTGCTCCACCACGGTGACAGACCTTGGCACTCCAAAGCCTTACAAGACCAGTTCAGAGGACACTTAAGAAGAGGCTAACATTAAGGACTAACATGAAGAATCTTACTTTAAATTTCATCCTCTCAATTTCCTAGGCAAAGAATGTACAATGACCAATGAGTTACGTGTTAAAAATGAGTGTCCTTATGTGGAAAAGTAAAGTAATGTTACTGCTCAGCACACCAGGAACTCATGAATGGTGTGGTTTACATCCCTGCATTGTCCTAAAATATCTGTCAGTATTGTTGCAACAAATAGAGCTGAAACACTGCAAAAATTAGAGAGTTGGTTTCTTCTGTTTGACAATTCTTGGGGGTCCTGCCTGCCACGAGCCTTAATGTCTGTTGTTATTATGTGGTGTTTCTGTGTGTTGCACAAAATGTCTGGCTTGAAGCAAAATATTGCAGTATGTCAAATAAAACAAATTTAATACCAATCAGCTGCACTAATTGGAATGACAGTGACATTCTGCACTACACTTAAGAGTGGAAATACCTTACAGACAAGATCCTGACATTTGACTGAGGTTCCCATTCAGGCTAATGACATTGTTTAGAAATGCAGCCCCTGCAATCACAGCACAGAATTCAAAATGCATTAGCACAGTTACAGTATTTACAACGTCTTAAGCCTTTGACACAAGAAATTCTGCTCATAGAAGGACAAAGTACTTTTACTCTGTGAAAGAAGGATCTCCTTTTAATTTAATAATGTAAATGCAAAAAAGAAAAAAAGCCAACCACACTACTGACTTAACATCACATGTTTCCTCTGATCCTGTGTTGAAACTCAGGGTTCTTTATAAACAGAGTTTCAAAAAATTGGGATTTTTTTTCCCTTTTTTTTTTTTTTTTCCTTTTTCTGAGCCCAAGCAAGAAATTCTTTGTGTCAGCCAGTAGAGAAAAGTGGTAATCACCCACCTGCACGATGAGTCCTGGCCAGTTTCCACACCTCTGTATAGTCCAATCAGCCTTCTGGTAAGACTGAATGTGTGGTGAAATTTTGATAGTGGAGACACTTAATCACTAAAACAAAAATCAACCAACACAAGCAAGGAGAATTGCATAAGAAATAAATTATTTTATAGATCTTATTATTGCATCAAAAAGAATTAACAGTTGATAATAACAATTCATTGGATTAAACGCTGCTTTGGGATGGAGGTCGCTCCCTTTTCCAGGTTGTACCCAACTCAGAAAACCAATTTATGGTGACTCCCAAGTATTAGAAAAGAGAACTCATTCTGGATAAAAGAGTGTTTTCAAAAGTCAGGATTTTGGGAATAAAATTCTGGAATTCTTAATCAGCTCTGGGCAGTAATCACAGAGTGCATGTCCAAAGCAAGCTCTAAACAGGCACCTTAACTGTTCAGAAATGACTGGGATGAATACCTGCAACCCCTCTGGCTTTCCACAGGAATCCTGTGTGCTGAGATTCCCCCAGTGCAACTCCCTTCAAACCGAGAACTAAAATCAACACTCCTAAAATGAGGATGTTTAAAATTCAGATCTCAATCTTTCCGCACTTTTTTTCTTTTCCTAGCAATTAAATAGGATAAACGTTTAATTAAGAAACGTTAAAAAAAAAAGCACACTCCACAGAGCTAGGGACACGAAAAACTTACAGTGATAAAGAAGCTCGGAGTTCTTCTGCCATGTTAGTTCACTGATGATTAAATGGGTTTAAATATTAGCTATAGTTAGAGCTGTGCAAAATAGACTTTGTTTTTCAGAAATTACACAGAACTTCTCAATTTCATAGAATTCTGCACTGCCTCAGTTATGGGCTCCATTTGCAGTGCCGATTAAGTAGACTTTTGCATCAAAAATGCAAATATATACACATTTTTGATGCAAAACACTCTTTGCTTGAACACTGTTACGTCTGCTGTGATACCGGCCTGTTTGTGCTCAACAAATTTTTCTGTTCCTGGAACTTCACAGTACATTATGGGCTCAAAACAGCCCCACTTGGGGATAAAGAAAACATCCTTAAAGTTATGCAAAACATTCATAGCAAAATGCAAATACTGTTTACAGCTTTCAGCATCTCAGTATAGCAACTCATATTCCAAATTGCAACCAGCCACGAGCTACATGGGAAACTTTTTAATCAGCCTCTGTGCTGGGTATTTGTGGTGTTGTCTTGCAAAAAGGCTGGGCCCAGCTTTAGGTGTGAACTCACCAGAGAGAGATGGTGGGTTTAGATCCATTTAACTCTGACACCTGCAGAATGAGATCCAGTTCTGCTCACAAGGTTTTCTGGGAAGGACATTCAGCCAGGCAGGGGCCTGTCTCCTCTGGGGGAGAGAAAACCAATAGTCAACAAATTGGATTTTAATTCCACCACTGTTAAAACGCACCAAAAATGAACTGGGGCCAAAATAATTATTCACAGCACACACTGCTGGGCGGTTATAGATTGATGTATTTACATTTTGCCAGGACAAGCAATGCCTTCTGAGAAATACAAACCTCTGCTGCTTTCACCCTTGCACCAGTGATGGATGCAATCCTTGTCATTGCTCCCTGACAGAGCAGCACACGTCCCCTCATCTCCCACACGTGTTTACCCTGCACTAAGGAAAAAGCCCTCCACATTTAGGACTCAATATTCCGTTTCCTAGCACGCTGCATCAATAAACTAATGACACTTCTGTCAGTCTTTCCCCTCGTCAATGCTGCCTCCTCAAGAGATGTCCATAAAGCTGTTTCTCTCCACTGGAATGAACTCACACTCACAAAGTGATTCTGGAGAGTGAGGAAGAAAAAAACACTTCCACTGCAAAAGAGTGGCAGCTTGTAGAGAAAGAAACACAGGAAGGTACATGGAAGAGAAGTCCAGCAGAGCCAGAACCTTGTTCAGGTGGGCAGCTCAGGTAAGAGCCATTTTCCAAGGAGCAGAGAAGTGAAGAATGTTTTAACAGCTCATCCTGGCCCACAGGGCTTCCCGGGAATCCTGCCTGTAGGAGTGAAGAGGCTGCTGCCAGGAAAACCGGGAGGACCTTCTCTCTCTGTTTCAGTTTGCTGAAGTTTGTGTCTTCAGAAAACTTTCTTTTCCAGTTGGAAAATGCAGATGTTCACTGAGAACTTCAAATTTCTGCTCTGCAAAGGGCAGCCCCCAGGATGGCGACGGAAATGGTGTGGAGAGGCACAAACCAACTGAAAGAACACTGGACAAAACACACAGTGAAAGGAAAATCGGCTCCACAGGTGAAAAACATCCAAGGTTCAACAGAAACCTTTTGGTTTAAATCAGCCATCAGATTGTACCTGATCTTTCACATCTGCTCCTTTCTAGACTCAGGCACCTGCAACTGATCCCCCATGAAAGAAATCTGATTAAAATCAAAATGAAAGCAAATTATGGCTGTGTTGGTACTGGATTGTAACAAAAATTGCAGGCTCTGCCTTCATTAGGAGCAAACAGTATATTAATGTAGGAAAAGTAGCATACTTTGCACAGAAAATATCTTCATGATCAAAGACCTATGTTTTATATAATTTGCTTCCTTGATTATACAAGGAACTACATGTAAAAATACAGTTTTGCTATACAGAAGAATTTACATTAAAGGCTTCCCCTGTTCATCTCCTTCAGTCCCCAGCTACCCTGATCAATGCACCTCTCCCCACTGCAACAGTGTTCATCAGTCTGGCCCAGACTGAAAGCCAGTGATGGGGAAATCAGTGAGCAACAGCAAAATCCTGGGCAGTGAATAACCCTAGCAGTTTGCAATGCCTAAAATTAAACCTGGCATAACTTTTCTACCAGATATCTTAATAACATGCATAAATAGGTTTTATTCAAAGGCCAAAGTTTTCTAACATTCCAACCAGACCAAGACATCAGAGCTGGTGTTCAACAGATGCATTGTTGTCGCCCTCCAGGTTCTCTTTACTTTGCATTTGGTGTTTTAAATTTTGGTCCCCAGGAAGCTCTGCCTGACCCTCAGACTGGAGCCTGTGTGGCTCACAGATAAGTAGCTGCAAGTCTGAATCACTTGTTGGGCCACACAGGGGAGCAGATCAAGAGACCTTTTATCTCCTGTGTCAGTCCTTTGCCAAATGCAGGGACCAGGAACATTTGGATTTCACAGGGCAAAACACACGGTGAGCTCAAGGCAAACACAGTAACTGAATGAATGGCAAAAGGCAACATTTCCCTGTCAGAGTTCACTGAAACCCAGAAAAATGAAGTTTATCCTTTTTAAATTGTTCCTTTGTGTAAAAGGGATTATACCGCCTGTGATTTAGTGCTTCTTTAAATGGCTGCTGCTGTAAAAGTAAGATTACCAAAATGAAATGATTTAGGAAGAAACACCAGGGCAGATGCAAAAAGCCCCCAGAAGCACCTGAAATAGTTTCTGCTGAATTATTTAGCACAGTTATGTTCTTGTCCCCTCTTGTAACTCGTGTCTACTCCAGTTTATGACTATCATATTCTGGAAAAACTCCAAGTGAAAAAAGCACCAAGCCCCCTCCCTTCAGCAGGTATGGAAGTCTTGCAATAAATACACAAATATTGCACTGGCAAAGCAGTTTCTTCTGATTCCAGATTTTTAAAAGTTAGGTATTTAATTCCACCTTATAATTAAGAAACATCCTCTAAATTAACTTCAGCTTTATATATTGTAAAGTAAAGGATTGCATTAGGGAAACTTGTTTTCTAAGCTTCTGGCAGTTCCTAAGTGCCCTCTGAAGAGAACACCCCACTTTAGAGATGGGGACTGAATTTCGTTAGTGCAGTGCTGAGGACGGCCACCAAACCTCAGCAGGCAGGAAAAGAATGGTTACTGTTTGAAAAACGCAATTTAGACATTCGGAAGGCAGCTCTGGCTGAGTGAGTGAATTAACCCCTGCTCTCTGCCCTCCCCACCGGCACCTCTCACAGGCTGTGCAGCAGCCCCCACCTCCTCATGGACAAACATTCCGGCACTTCCCCCTGCAGGCTGAAGGATGAGAGCTGAGCAACACCTTGTGTCGGATGATAAAACTCACCATATGCTCCGAGCCCGCTCCCTTCCCTCCTCAGCACAGCACACTCTGCCTCTCTGTGCCACCCTGCCCGTGTTTTCTCTTTGAGGCATTTCTGTATTTTCACTGCTTTGCGAAACACCAGCTTTCAGAAACCACTTTGTAACACTGCTTTGGATGTATTTTGTTCCTCCTCATTATTTCTCGCTGTCCTCCCTGGCATTATGCGTTGTACCAAATGCTGCTTTCCAACAACATTTCCAAATGTGTAAATCACGAAGTTCCTTGAGATATTTTTGCCAGCATGATTGAGAGCTCAGACTGACAGCTGATTATCACCATCTCGCTTCCTCCTTTTGTTGATCCTTCACTATTCAAAAGTCAGATGCTTGTCTCCCACTCTCCTCAACTGGAGAGAGCTCTTTTCTACCAGTGTATGCTTTAAATACCCAATTGAGTAGGAACGCTATAATAAAGTGATTATTAAGTTATGCTGTTGTGAATGACTGCAGATTACTCACTGTTGTTATGTGCCTGTACTGTGCAAACAGAATGTGGGTGATTCACAAGGCACTTCCATCATGTCTGCTTAAATTCACAGGAACGAGATGCTTGGAAATGTTTTCTCCCAAACAGAATCCACGCCCAGTTTTGTGAAAAACAATTCATAAAATAATTTTTAACCACCCGATACCACAATTAAGCGTACTTCTAAGTTTCAGATTATGAGTATTTGAAGGCAGGGAATCAGCTACTTCTAGGAAATAATGAGATGAAAACATTAATGTCATAAACCAACAAACACTCTATCAGCACGCAAAGGGTGCTGAAGAAAGCAATGAAAATTTTAATATACACATACAGTTGATATTACCCATTCTTTAAAAAAAACCCATTTACTAATGCTTCAAGAATCAAAGCTTACACGAAGTTAAATATTTATGTGGGCACTTGCAGAAGGTTTGGGGGAAATTTTTATATGGAAAACCTTAGCTTTTGATGGAGAACTTACCTCATTAAAGATATAGATATGGGTGACTGTAATTCAGCATGGAGGTGGGTGTTGATCCTGAAGTCCACAGAGAAGCTGCCATTATTTCATTGACTTTGGAAGGATCAGGCTGCAATCAGCAGAGCCAGGCTTAATGTGCATAACCTGCAGATGACTGACTCTGGTACACATAAACATGATGGTAATAAGCCTAAACTGCTCTAATAATAAACTGAGGAGCATTTTGGATGTCTGGCTTAGCATATTAACAAGACCTAAAGACCCAAATATGAACTAATTAAGGCTCCCTATAAATTATACAAGCTACATTTTGTATCTTATCACTGTTTAACAAAAATTGATGTGCTTTTGTGTTTACCAGCTCGTGAGGTAGGGTTTTACTTCCTAACACCTTATTTAAGCTGCTGGTTCCAGTAGGTCATAGGAGGCTACAAATTACCCTCATTACCTTATTAATTACAGCACTGCTGAATAAGCTCCATTCCATCATAACATAATCACATTTCAGCACCAGCACCAGGCTTCAAAACTTCCTCCTGCTTTTGAGGGACGGTGGCCAGAGTCAATGAACACAGACAGCACCAACATGGTCCAATGTGCTGTGGGTGTGACAGACACCTGCCCCTCCTCACAGCAGCCCTGCACCAGGGACAAACCTGGGCATCTAAAGTGAACCAACGAGGATTTTTACTTTAAATCACACATGAGGGTCATAACAAACTGTGTGTTTGCTGTATTTCATCTGGGGTCTCAGTGCCCTGAGCTGAGAATGATCAGCTTCCAGCTGGCCCTGAAATTGTGCAGGATGTGCTGCTCCAGCTGGATCCCTACAAATCCATGGGGCCTGATGGGATTCATCCGAGAATCCTCAAGGATCTGCTGATGTCATTGCAAAACTTGGTGATTTTTGAGCACTCTTGGGAATCCAGGAGGGTCCCAGCTGACTGGAAGGTGGTGAATGTTGTCCACGTTTTCAAGAAGGGCAGCAAGGAGGACCCCAGAAATTACAGACCTGTCAGTGTCACCTCCTTCCACATCCTTCACATTTGCCACTTGGAGATTTTTTTCCCCTGAATGTTTCTCAG
>QWTY01064706.1:0-13858 GCA_008033365.1 Pseudorectes ferrugineus
ACTTATTACCCACACTTTTTCAACTCTCTATACTAATTTGTCAGTCTTCTGCCCTCCTGTGTGCCTGCAGCTCCCCTCCCAGCTGGGTGTTGTTTGTGGTCTCCCACACGAAGTTAATACACACATCTTCTAATGACATGAGTGATGGAGGAGGAAGAAAAGAAGAGAAGCAGACCCAGGAAAGACCACTGTGGAAGTGACAACAAATTTTCCTCCAACTTGACAATTATTTGTTAATAACTCTTAATATTTATTAAGAATTAATAACAAATAATTCTAGTGTCCCTACTGCAATTATTTGCCATGCATTTAAGAAACAAGGCATCTACCAATGAACAAACAGACTTGGAAAGTCCAGTGTAGGTGGCTTCCCTAGAGTCAGGTGCCAAACAGGCAGGGGTTGGAGCCTGACTTTCATCTACCTCCACAATGGGGCAATTTTTTTCACGCTGTTCAGTTCAATACTCCCTGGGGGTGGCTGGATGGAGGCAACTCTCTCATCCTAAAGAGAATGAAGGGCAAGGTGCAGCTTCTTGGGCATCAGGAGCTGGGAAGCAAGGACATGACATGCTCCTTGAAGATAGCACCTTCAGAGACTTCAGCTTTTAGGCTCTAGCACACCTGTACATGCCCTAACTCCTAATTTAACCAAACCTAGGGTTTTGTCAGGAAGAGGAAAGCATTCTTGGCATAAAGATTACCCCTGCTAGCTGTCAAGCTTATTGGGTGTCCACTGAGGGTCTACCTTTAAAAAACCAATTGCCTTTTATATTCTTCACCCTCTGGTGACAGGAAGAACAACAGGAGACCTGACATGGAATTCATAAGAGGCCTGGAGGGAACTATCCATTATGGGCTCTTCACCTTTTCTCAGAATCCACAGTTAAATGCATTACACCAATGTAATGTACCTTCTTTATCAGAATTGTATCATAATTTTTGCATTACATAAATCCATCAGAACTGTGAGCTCAGAGAAGCAGATTTTGTATGGTTGCTTTCAGCTTCTTGAACATAGACAAGCAAAATAAGCTTCTGTTTTATGGGTTTCAGTTTAATACAGTTTGGAGGGGAGAAAATCCACTGCTTTTAATGGGGATTTTTTTGGACGATCTTAAAAAAAAAAAAAAAAAGGGTCTATTTTTTACTCCACTAGAGGTCACCAGCACTACATTTTTCAAAGAATACTACATGAAAGAACAAGCTAATTTCAGTTCAAGAACTTCACTTGGGACTTTATGTGAAGTATTTGACCAGCTGATCATTCCAGAATAACAGTACCAAACTACTTTTGAGAACTATCTCACACAGATTTCTGCTTTGGTAGCTGATCATTTTTCAGGGGAAAAAAAAAAAAACAACCCAACAAACAAAAAAAAACCCTCACAAAACCCTCACCCACCCACCCAATCAACAAAACCCCAACACTTTAATTTTGTACTAGTTTGTTCACACCATAAAGGATAGCTTAGAAAAGTTAGATCATACAAAATAACTACACTGAGCAATTATTTTGAAGTGCTGAGGCCACAACTAAAAAGAGGAATTTTCATTAATAGCAGAGCAAATTAAAATAAAGATTTGAAATTAGATTCTGTGCTCCTCCTTTGCTGTGGGCAGCTCAGTAAATGAGGACCAGAGAGGATGTTTTATGTCAAGATACATTAACCCAGACTTGAGACTAGCCCTATGGCTACTCCAAAGTCTGTAACACTTAGCAGTAGGCTGGCAGATACCCCTACCTGGGGCACCTCTGCTGCCTCCTCACTGCAGCCATATGGGGACCTAGTCTGGGGTCACAGCAATAATTTAACTCATGAGGGACACACTCAGGTCAGGCACTGCTTTTGCTGCAGTGCTGTGCTGTCAGCTACCTTGCCTCTTCCTGGGGGCTTGGAGCTGAACTCAGCAAGTGATTGTCACATCTTCATTGTGAGTGGAATCACAGCTGGCTAATATCAAATTTGTTGTGATAAGTTATAAAACACCCTCATCAGAGCCAAGGGTGGCAGTAACAGTTATTAAATTGGTTCCCTGTCTCTCACATATCTAGAGATAGGAGGATCCCAAAAGGAGCACCAAAACTGCCCTTCCGCTGCAGCAATCTGAGGCTTCTCACAGCTCCCCTCTTGCTTCCCTGCAGCAATGTTGCATCCACTTTTCTCCCCCCTGAGCTGCACTGTGCAGTTATCTCTCTCCATGTCGCTGCAGCAGGGTCAAGTTGAAGCCCTACTTAACCTGTTATCCTAAGGCCTTAGCACGGCCTTGTCTTGACACCTCATCCTATAAAAAGGATCAGGTCCTAGAGCAGAGCCACAGCCTATCTATATTGGTCCACGTTGTATTTTTCCATGGATAATGCAATCACAGGCCTCAGCATGCTTTTCCAGAGGGGAGTAGGGCCATCACACATCCTGCTGCTCCAGGAGATAAGGGTGCACAATAGCCCAGTTCATGGTGCACAGCCCATAGCACACCAAAAGGAACTTCACCTTTGCTGACAGACCAGGTCAGGGGCCAGGCAACGGGAAACAAGAAGAGTCTCTTCCCAGAAAGTCATGCACTGCTCATGAATCAACAGATATCAACAGCAAATACAGCTGCCAAACACTGCGCAGCTCCATGAGCAATGGCTTACACATAAACCATTTAATGAGTACATTTGTTCTGCCCCCAACACTTTTCAAAGCCTTACTGCAGTTATCTCCTTGTTCTCCTGGCCACTTTGGGTCTATCCACATTCCTAACCCCATCCTTCAATGGACATCACCTTGTCTGTCCTCCACCAAAGGAAATCAGGAGACAAGGGACCATCCTCCTGCATGAAACTCAGAGCCCCCACAATGCCCATCAGCAACGGAGCAGTTCAGCTACTGCCTGTGAGAGAGCAGCAGGTGTCAGGCAGGGAGCAATTCATGATAGGGCACAAAATGTGCTGGCTGTATTGTCTCTGGGCTTTTTGAGTGCTTGCCAAAATGTTACTCCTTGCAACACCCAGCTGTGGGAGGAACATGGCAGAGAGATAGAGAAGGTAGCTGCAACTTCCTAGTGTTTCTGGCAGCAAGGAGTGGTTTAGAGGTATCAGAGACAGCAAAACGCCCACCTGCGTAGCTCGGTCACTCATGTTTGGGATGGCTGGAGCAGGAACTGAAGCAGATCCTTTCCAGTGCTCCACTGTGAACTATGATTTTGGAAGGAACAGACAAGCCACTGTATATGTGAACAATTTTATTCCACACTTACACAAACATCAGTTGTCTGTATTTCATGGCAGCTGGTGCCTCTCAGCAGCATTGTCATTGCAATGAAGTCTGTGTGGTTTAGGAAGAACACGGTGCTTCTCTAGTTCTCCTCTTGGTCATTGCTAACATCGCTTCTGCCGTTTCTTGTTCAGGGTCAAAGAACCAATGTGCACAGCTTAAGTAAGACCCCTGGATGGAATAAAATTAGCCTTTCACTAAATCATGGATGTTCACCCCCCTTACTTTTGCTCCTCTTGAGCTCATTCATAGATCACGAGTGGCATGGACAGGGTGAAAAGGGATTGATCATTCACTGTCCTCTTAACACAGTAATTCTAGGTCATCAGGGAAAAGAGAGGTAGAAGAGAGATCTGGGAGAAGAGATAGTTCACAGCCACAGTCAAGCACCACAGCTGTCCTCCCACAGTAGAAACTTACAGGCAAGACATGACCTGTGGTGTTCAACCTGACACTTTTCTCTCGTATCAGGAAATGTGGGAGATCTGTTGCCACGAGAAGGTGTGATGACAGGACAGGGAAAGGCACTTTGTTGAAACTTAATCTGGTGAGCTGGAATACAAGCGGTAGTGACGAACATTTTCAGTGGTTTCTGCACAAGCTCACTGCTGAAGTGAGCATGTATGTCCCCTGTGGGCCTGCAGAGCCGAGACTGAAAGCCTGGCTGTCTCACCTTGCTCACTGCTGCTGTCAGAGTTGACCAGGATAAACATCGATCAAGCTAACGATGCCCCTGCTGCAGAACCGAGTGCAGGCTGTCACACCCAGCTAAGAAGCACAGCAAGTATCTGACCTGTCAGCTCCCTGCTAGCAGCCCCCTGCCTAGGGCTGGGGATGTTCACGTCATCTCCTTCGGCAGAGCAGCTTACAAGTACCTTAAATTGAGTTCAGGGCTGCCTGGGCATCCATGCAGGCACGCTCTGGTTACAGGGTGTACACCCTCCCAGGGGCGGGTTCAACCTACATTTTGGGAAAAAGGATTTCCTACTGCTGACATGCAATATCATGCCTCCTCCTAAGTATGGCAAACTGGTGCTTTTGTCTTGTAATTTTGGATTAACCCAAATGGGAAAAGCTTCTTACATCACTTACCTGGAGGGTAGAAAACCTGACCTATTGTGCTCTTCTTGCTATTGAGGTAAAAAGGATTAAGATAGAAGTAGTATATGTAGAGTGAGAAAATATCAGGGTATACCTCTGCTGATTTCAAGATGCAGCTGCTATCAGTGTTTGGGTTTGTGCTTCTACACCTTCTCTTTTGTTATATTTGGAGCGTAAATTGACTTGTCATACAAGTCATTAAGGAGATGTCATTAATAAGCTTATTTGCGGGAAATCAGCACAGAATATTTAAAATAAATGCAATTAAAATGCTCTTCTGATGAAGAGTTTATAAAAGTTCTATAATCCTAGCTCTGGAAGATATATTGGCAAACTGACACTATATTCAAAGAAGGAAAGTGGATTAGATTTTGCACTTGATGTGATCAGCTAAATCAGGTTCTGAATTGATTCTTCATTTTAGTAACGGTGCTTTTCCAGCTGCCTTGTCAGAGTGAAGATTTCAATAATAATAAAAAAAAAAAAAGCCACCTTTATAGAGGACTAAGCTTCCTGGAAATACCACAATTGAACTCACAAGCTTCTTAACATCCTTTTTATATCCTGGTGGTGTAATCAGTGTATTTTTGTCTTTAGCCAGCAAGTAATTTGGCATTAGCTCTTCACCTTATTTAGGTCGGTTGAAAGACTCCTGATTTATGGTGAATATAAAGGGAGAATCTAAAATTGTAAAGACCAACAGCCTAAATTTAGGAAAGGTAACAGAGGGCATTGTACTCAGAGCTAATAGTATTGTGGGAACAGGGTACTGTCAGGTGTTTCAGTTCTTAAGCAGGACTCCCTATTTTGTGATGATAACAACCATGATGGCCAAATTTTGCTTTCAGTTTTAACTATGAAAACCCATAAGACTCTTTGGCCTTACTGTAATTTATGCTGACATAAATAAAAGCAGATTTTTCTCCTTTTTTTTTTTTAATTTAAAATTTTACCTTATTTGAAAATTGGCCAGTTTAAAAAAGATTTAAACAATATTTTCAGTCTTTCAGATAAAAATAAATTTCTATTTGGATTTAGAGCTTCCAGGACTAATTTGCAACCTAATTATTCTGCAACAAGTTGTTTGTGAGTTTATGAATTAAAAATCTCAGAATAAAAGTTTTCCTGGAAATAAAATGTGAGCAATGGAGTCAGGAAAAGCTGACATGCGAAAGGCCTTACTTTTTAGATCTGATAGGGTATTGTTAGAGATGTCTACAACTTAAAAAAATTTGGGTCAGATTGTAGAAGCTTGCTATGCCATGATCAGGGCAGAACCTGAATCAAAAGACTCAGAAAGAAAGCTGTCAAAGGTGCACTTCAGTGCCTTCTACAGAAAATTAAGCTACTATCTATACAGGGAAAAGAGAAGATGGGAGATTTCTTGTTTGCAGAGAAAATGTGTCTGAATCTGACAAGGACTCAGAGATGAGGGTGTGACAAAGGGCGGACAAAGAGAGGGGGTCACAAGCAACTGGGGTGATGGGTTTTCAGGTGTCACCTTTGTGAAACCAAATTCTAATTACAATTTGCTACTCAGTGGTGGATAAACAGAGAGGTATAATAGATCCTACTTTTAATATGCGGTCACATGAGTAGCTGTTGGATTCTAAACTGTCAGCAATGTGTATCTTATCTCCACGTGTCGTGGGTTTGGGTACTGCATGTGCCTCTATGACTAATACAGTATACCTAAGTGTCATCCATCAGCGGTGAGCACTGTGCCAGGAGAACAAGAGCACTGAAAACCGAGTTCTTGAATTCTCATCCAGGGAAGGGTATTAATCTCTGTTTTTAAATAGTCTATTCAAAAAGGCAATTCTGGAACTGATGCAGCACTTTTCTCTTTTTTTTTTTTTTTTACTTGAAGAGGACTCTCAGGATGATATGATAACATAAAGGTGTATTTGCTGCAAACAGATGAAAGAGCTTAGCTGAAATGAAAACACTGAATAGAGACCATATACTTGGCTACACATGGAAAAAATAGTCACTGCTTGGTTCACGTGCATCCATAAAATGCTGAAGGATAGATGCAAATAATCTGTTTGCAATTCCTCACACTTGGTAGATATTTGTGATTTGTCTAATTTAGAACTGTCTTATAAAACTGTCCCCAAAAGAAAATGGTAAAGATATATTGTAAAAAAATATTTTCACTATAAAAACCTGCTTGCAATTTTCAAGTGGTTGTGGGACTAAATTTTTTTAATTGCACAGGAAGCTCATGAAATTGCACGGACTAATTTCAATGAAGTCAATCTTGTTGTGCCAGAACAAAACTGACAAAAAGAGAGGTAAGAATCAAGCTCACTCTGTTTTTTCTTACTTCACAATCAGTGATCTTCCCAAAATAATTTTAGCAAATTATATTTATCAAACTTATCAAGTTAAAAGGTGTGGACTGCATTCAGACAGTCAAGTATGAGCATTTTTGGATTTCTGAAATGACTGGACACCCGACTGCATAATGGGAAGATAACTGGATGCATGAACATCTTTAGGAGAAGATTATCTTCCATCTATGCTTGTGTGAAAGATGGCACTGCTTCTCTCAGAGCCTTCATGTGGACACTATAGTTGAAACATAGGAACCATGTCAAAATGTTGCACAATCCATGAACATCTCAAGTGCATGCTGGAGCATGGATGTTGTGGTCTTGGGCCCTGACACATAGGGTTGTACACAGGCAAAACAACAACAAAGGTCCTGTTGCCAACAGCCAAAAGTCTGCAGCCTCGAGTCAGCACCTCTAACCTCCAGCTGCAATCACACGACTCAAAGGGATTGATTTTCCATAGCCCAGCTGGGTGACCATCAGTGGCTTTAGCACATATATGAGAGTGCTGAGACAAAGTCTCACTTTTGCCAAAATATTGCTATTCTGCTTCCCTTTACAACTCCACCCCTGTGCTGGACCATTATTCTGTGCCATAATAAGGAAAAGGAGGGGAGTTATGGGACCCTTCTTTTTTGATTAAATGAACTGCTGTTTTGGCTCAGCGGTCTGTGGAAACACATCGGCACTGTCAGTCTAACCCAGATGTGGAGTAAAGCAGCACTTAAGTAGCTTGACCCTGTAAGTTTTACTTTACAGCCTCCAGCAGGGACAAAAGCCACCTCAGCAATGGCTCCATAAGTCAAGGGAGGGAATTCACAAGCTCTGTTAGCAGTTTTTCTTAAAAGGCGGTTCCAGTCAAGGTGACATGGAAACCAAGAGACACTGTACGTCCGGCCTGTCCACTGCAACAGAAGCTGCACAGCTGTGTGAAGGAAAACAGTAAACACATAATTCTTTACTGTGAGAGTGGTGAGGCACTGGAACAGGTTGCCCAGAGAAGCTCTGGATGCCCCATCCTTGAAAGTGTTCCAGGCCAGGTTGGATGGAGCCCAGAGCAACCTGGTCTAGTGGAAGGTGCCCTGCCCATGGCAGGAGGGTTGTAACTAGACGATCTTTAAGTTCCCTTCCAACCCAAACCATTCTCTGATTCTATGATTATATGAAAAATACACATCTGAATGTATCAGCAAGAGCTATAGTACACGCAGCAGTAGAGCAGGTACTCACCAGCATTAACTTTGATTCCTGTAAACAGTCCCAGTGGAGTGAATATGTCGTGGACTTTGTGTGTTGTAAGGCTCTAAAATCTGGCTCAGAGTGACTAACCGCAGTATTTTAGCATGAACAGTTGGTGAATTATTTTTGACCCAGATGGTAACAGGCCCTCATCAAACGTTTGGTTTGACTCATGCCAGCTGAATGGCTCTGCTAATGGTGCTCTCATGTTATATGAAAAAATGTTTTACAGGTTTACATGATTTAGTATAACTCCCTGTAGATTTTGGCACTGTTTCACACAAGAACTACTCTGCTGATTTTCTAATGGAGTGTCTCAGTGTCTTATCTATTTTCAGCTCTTTGCCATTACCTGTCATAATACTGTGCGTGATGGCAACATGCCAAGAGATGCAATGTCACGTTAATAATTGTTAATATATATACATATTTCAGGGCAGATATACAAAGTAATAGATGTTTTAGAAATAATAAAACAATTTTTTTTGACTTTTCATATTTCTTCTCCAGTACTTTCCATTTTATAGGCTGCTTGTTCTGCTTCTCATGTCCTTGTTGTCAGTTGCTGAAATACTTCTTTGTAGTAGCCACAAAATAAGGAACAGTATATCACTAGTCATCTGTAAAACTTAATTTAAAAATCCATGCTTTGGAAGCTGGTTGTCACATCTGTTAAGCTTTCTACTGGCTTGCAGTCATGTTTTAAACAAATACAGTTTTTCCCTGCTAAATGTTTTTAATTGCTTGCAGGGCTTATCAGCATCTGCAGAGGTAAAATACTTCAACTCCCTAGTGAGCTGCATCATTTCCAGTTAGTTCCATGTCTTTTGATATCAATCCCATGTGCCCAGGATGTGATCTGCTAAACACACATCGACGGTGAGCAAAATATGCACATGCTGAACGATCATCTGAGAGGGAGGAGGAATCTGTTTTAAGCAACTGCATTTACAAGTCAGTGAAAACTCCATTTATAGGCAATGGACAGAAACCATCCCCTCCAGAGCACCCTGCATCTCTGTTTGAGACAAGTGAGATCACTTTCTCTCTCTGGGTACCAGGAAAGTTGCTGTAAAGAGACTAGGTTGCATGCTGAGGTCTGACCCATACTGATCAAGACATACGATTTAATTAACTTAGCCATAGACTGTTGACTGACGTGTGGCCCAATGTATCTCAGTGAGATGATATTCCATATTCAGGGTTGAAAAATTAATAACTGGATAGTGTCTTATTAAGCAGGAATGGTTCTTACAAGTCTGCAAATTTATCATCCACAGCACATCAGTAAAATATAACCTTAGTACCAACCTGATGTCTGGAAGCCAAAGTGATCCTGGAGTACAGAGAAACTTTAGACCCAAATCTGGAAACCTAAGTCACATTCAAGACCCTCTTTAGCATTAGCCAATTAAGCACATCCCATAACTCACTCCATGGTCATCGCTTAAAAGAAGTATATGGATTATTTTGTCCCTTCGGAAAAGCTAGGTCCCTGTATACCCACACATCATTATTTTTTGTTTCAGTGTTCACTTCAGCACAATCAGTCATTAACTGTGGTGGTATGGTATATATTACTTCTGTTCAAATCCATACAAAGGCTATTTTTTGCATCTATAATTGAATTGATACAGAACAGTTCTCAGGAGGAAGCTACTCTGTATGGCACATACTTTGTACTTGGGGAGACATTAGCTGTACAGCTCTCTTCAGAGCAGGATGTGCATTTACCTGAACTAATAAATTTATTTCCCTGGGAAAAGTAAAAATGGCAACTGACTGACTTACAGTATATTTTTGAAGATATATAGGACTGTGTGCTAGATTTCTGCCAGTAGACTACTAAAGAATATTATTTCTTTAGAAAAGTAAAAATAGATTTCTGTAGATTTCAAAAGTAAGTATATGGATTTTCTATACCAGAGTAGAAAATCTCAATACCAAACCACTAGAGAACAATCATAGGTATAGACTCCAAAGTGCAGAGGGAAGGATATTTACAAGAACTGAGAAAGCAGGATAAAGTCTAAGAAGGCTTATCCTATAAACCACTTATTTGTGTGCTTCATATATTACATTCCTAAAAGATGGCCTGAACTGTCGGGTATCTCCTCCTCATCAACATGCGAGAGACCATCCAGAGAGTACCGAGTTCTTCACGTCCTCACGCATAGGGAGAAATGATTCAGTGAACAGATCCCTACCGAATAAACAGGCCAAGGCTGTGATCATTTCCTAAATAGTCTAACCTTTCCAAATAAGGAGCTGCTGAAGGAGCCATGGACACGGTGCAGTGTTGTTCTTGCCTGGTGCTGCCTGTCTCTTCTGCTGGAGGAGAGGGAGAGAGGCAGCACCCATTGCAGCAGCTGGCAATCTAGGCACCAAAAAATACTCTGGAGGGAACTCCTGTGTTAGGCAGGTGCATCTCAGAGGCAGGTGAGTCCAGATGGGGATGTTACAGGGAAGACTGGGTGTGACAGAAGGAAGCCTGGGCTAAGTGAGACCTGCACAACTCCAGGAACGCAGCCCCTCTATCATCACGGGCTGATGCCTGTCTGGAAGAGGAACTGGAGCTGTGGCATCGCTCCTGCCCCTCTCTCAGCCGCAGCTTGAACGTGGCTCATGCAGGTGCAGGAGGAGGGCACCATTTCCAGACGCGCCGTCTCCCACGCCCTCCTGTTCCTGAGTTCCGACACCCACCCACCCCCCCACCCGGCGTCTCCCTTTCCCAGCGTCTCCCTTTCCCAGCGGGAGCCGGGCGCTGCCCGGCGGCACCACGGGGTGTCACCCTCGGCCCGGGCTCACAGCACGGGGCACACCGAGCAGAGCAGCACAGCCCCGCTCTCCCTGGGCTCACAGACACCCAGAGCTGCAGGTGACCAGACACACGCGTGGGGACCATACGCTGTCACTGCAGTGCCCCCCGTACCCGGGCAGCAAAGCCTCGAGCTGCCACATTTCAGTCTCCGAAAGAAGAGACCTTTCATTCAGAGCCTGAGCTGACTCTCGAGCAGTCTGCTGGACAAATCGTGTCTGATTCGAAATATAAATGCAATACATATATTTATTAATTGTTTGGGAAAGTTTTGGAAGCATTTTTGCAGAAACTTTCCATAATCAG
The DNA here is from genome assembly GCA_008033365.1 of Pseudorectes ferrugineus. Classification (NCBI taxonomy): domain Eukaryota; kingdom Metazoa; phylum Chordata; class Aves; order Passeriformes; genus Pseudorectes; species Pseudorectes ferrugineus. Next base: position 11,064 of record QWTY01064706.1, read on the forward strand.
TTCTAGCCAGCACGGAAAATTTTATCCCGATCTTGAACTGTAGGCCTTCGTAGCAGAAACTGTAACTGTGGGGAGCATCAGAAACCTTCTTTACTGTAAAGCTGTCATACCAGCCCTACTGGGGTAACTGCAGCCCCATGGTATCACATAAACATCTGTAGATCTGGTAACTGCAGTTAAATAGGAGCATAATGTTGTGCAATATTTCATTTCTCTTCTTAGAAGAATCCAAATGGGCCCAGATTCATGTCCCCTACCTTTAGGTACCCTGGGTAGGATGATAAATTAGGGCCACTAGCCAAAGCACTTTTCTGAGCAGCGTCCCTCATTTTTAGCACCTATCTGTAGAAATGTTTCACTGGAGGAGCAAGGCTGTACTAGAATCTCAGTTTTCTTCGTTAATTTCTCCAGGCTCTTTATAAGTGTAAGAGGGTGGGCATAAACTACTTTTTAAGCATCTTTTGGGGAAGAGACAGGAACCTGCTGCTTAATTTGCTTATGATTCAGTCTGTCCTCCAGCCTGCTGAGTATAAGCAGCACAAGAAAAAGAGTCACTAAGAAGTTTCTCTTATCTCCATAAGGCTCATGAAACGGTTCATGGCTTATGGTACACGGAGATAAGTAACGCATACTAAACCACGTGAGATGTCTGCATTTACGTATTTAAATGTTTTTGCGTGTGTTACCAATACACTCCACCCAAAGAGCATAATGAAAGCCCAAGTACGCTTGCCATGCAGAATACAATATAATAAGTGTTTTAAGTTTTGTTGCATTGACCATTCTGCTAAATAAAGGTATCCAAGCTGGTTGTGGTTACAACACTGCCACCAGCAGAAAGTGTGGATGACTACTTCCATTTTATAAATGAGTGAAATTAAACCACAGATTCAGCTCTTAGTCAAAACAACACATAATTCCTATGTCACCTGTCAGGAGTCCCTAGCCCTTTGCTTCCCAGTGCAGAGACTTTTCTCTAAAGGAAATACAGACTTCATAGACATGGAATTCCGTAAAACAAACAAACCAACAAACCCAAAACCCAGCTGACTTCCACAGATTCTCCCTACAGGCATGACTGTAATACATTAAAATCAGCGAGATTAAAATCATGGACAACTTTTTCCCCTTTTCTACACCAAACAATTGAGGCGGCATGTGTTGAATATTCATTGCTAGCAGTTGCAGACTTTTGCAGAAAGCAGCAGCAGCATAATAAGCCTACGCATGGTAGAACAGTTAGAATTACAATCAGACATTGTTTTTTAAAAGGAACCCATTAAAATAATACCCTACATCTTGGCAGAGATGAAAAGCACACAGTGTACACCTTTGAGTCGCTGAAGTTTTATACTTCTTCAGTATTAATTACTCCAGCAGGTTTTTTCCTTAAAAACGATAGACGGTATTTAATGTTCTGTTACCCTGGGGCTGCAGTTCTCTGCTCGTGTATCTGCACGCAGCACCTTGCTCATGACTGGGAAATGTGAGGCAAAGATAATGTGTATGCCCAGCTTCGTTGCTTAGCAAGTACAGTTTCATTTTCCGTAGAGACAAATTAGCACTATATATTTTAACATCTCTAGCCTACAAGTCATCGGCACAGAAGATGTTTCAGGAGCATTATAGCAGTGGAAGACTTTGCAGAGCCTGTCAGTACACTATTCAAAGAGTTATTGAATGCATGAATTTGGGAGTTTGTTGGGAGTTTGAGGGGGAGGTGACTGCATCTCTTTCAGATAATAACGGGATTTGAAAGGCTTCTTGGCTGCTATAAATTAGCATTTTCAGCTCTGAGTGTGGTCTCCCAGAAACAGTTTATAGCTGAAGCCATACACATTTTTCTGTTCCTACATCCAACGGATAATAAAAGATGGAAAATTACTGCAGGCTTTTATCTCAGAAATGTAATGAACAGAAATACCACCCCTAATAGAGATTTGCTTACACTGCTGTTATCGCAGCAGCCTGAGCAACATTTGACTGTCCAACTTTTCTCAGCAACTGCTCATCGGGATTCTCAGAATTGCTAAGACCACCAACTGCAGTACCCAGTGGATAATGGGAGCTGTAAATAAGGTGCAGATGCTCAGTTCATCAGAGAAGAAAGCCATCCATCACCACACAAAAGAAACTGAATAGGATCACCCCAGAAGAAGTGGTTATCTTTCTTCTTGGCCAGAAGGCCCTCTTGCAGGCTTTCTGGTAGTAGTACTCAGAAATAAAAAACTATTTAGCAGTTTTAGATGAATAGTCAGTTTTACCCCATCTGCAAGCATATGGTCAGTGGGTAAAACCCACCTCCTGAATAGATTTTGGAACACTGGTAAACTCGGGGTACAGTGCACTGCCCCACATCACAGCAGCAATGTTTCATGCTCCAGGATGGACTCCCAGCAGGGACTGTTCCCATCAGCCTCACAAGAGCCTGCTTCTAGTGTAGGTCTGCAACACGTTGTTAAACAGCTCCTGTCTTTGTTACCTAAGGTCGTAATTCTAGTTGTGCATTGTCCACACCAGAGAGCAGTACCTTCACTTTGCTAGTGGCAGAGATACTCATTTTGGGGAAGTGGGAGCATTTCTACCATGAAAGAACACCCACACTGATACACAACCACTCTTAACACCTGCAGTTGGAAGACCAAGTTGTATCCATGTACTTTGCCAAGTTGTATCTATGGTAAGACTTCTGTGGGTGCAGTTTGATGGAATAACCATCACACACCTAAACAAAATTACTTAGCTGATTGGCAGCTTGGATTTATTTTTAATTTTTTTTTTTTTTAAATCTTGCT